>JAHQZX020001364.1:0-53751 GCA_019804575.2 Pseudotulostoma volvatum
ACCTATGGGATTTTTCAACATCCGCCTCGAAAGCATTAGGGTCGGAGCCAAAAAGAAAAGCCTTGGCAGAAAGGTTGATGATGTGTCCAAGACAGCGCAGACGGCGACGCTCAGCGGTGTCATTAATGTTCAGGCTCTCCAAGATTTCTTTAACACAGGTGTCGTTTGAGCTTGCATTATCAAGTACGAACCAGCCTATTTCATTACCGGATAGCTCGTACTTACGGATCACTTGAAGAATAGCCTCAGCAATATTGTCCCCCAAATGGATTCCATGTATACGACGGAGTCCTAGTAGTAGAGTTTCCACCTTGTACTTAGAGCTCATGAAATGGCCTACAGCACCGACAAAGGCCTTATTATTCGGCGAAGTCCATAAGTCGAAAGAGAGGTGAATTCGACTTTTGCTCTCTTTAAGCCGTTTCGTGATATCTTTCTGACGCTGTTCGAACTCAGCCATAATCCAAGCCCTTACGGTATTACCAGCCCTCAGAATCCAATCTGCAAGGACTGGGCTTAGAATCGAAAGAAACCGCTGGAAGTATTCATTTTCGACTTGTGAAAAGGTCATGTGCATCACAATGATCCACTCGATCAGCCGTAGCTTGAGGAGTTCCCAGTTGAAAAAGCTTGGAATCTGAATAGAGATCCCGGTATCGGAATCCTGAGCCGGAGTTATTCAGAATTTTATTACTCCTCCAGGGCCGCTTTGGGTAGTGCCATACACATCCTTCAAATGTTTCATAATGCCTTTGTTTGAGGTCCGAGCAAAATGCTTGAATTTCCCTGCCTTCCAACAGGGCTCGCACTTCCAACGCTCCAACCCCCACCTTCAGCCTTAGTAGAGATCTCTTCCCCATGGTTCCAATACCAAACGTGGGGAGACCTATCCCGTCGCTTTTCTAAACGCGCCTTGCCGCGTTTATAACTCTTACCACCGAAATATATTGTGTCTTCGTCATGTTCTGGTAACGCATCAACTTGGGACTTGGTGTCCTCATGATCAGAGCCTATGGAAAGCTCTGCCATGTCACCAACAAGGGATGACGGCGCATCGGAGTGGGTTTCCAAAGACATGGAGATAATGATTGCAGCACTGAGACTCATAGAAAAAGTTAGCGAGAAATCTGAAAATATAATCAAGCAGGAATAAGCCCATAGTCAGCAGTTTAGCATACCCAGAATGGAAAAGTGCCAGAGAGTTCAGTTTGATATTGTTGCAGGCGCGGAAATAATAGCGAAACCCGGTATTAGATGCTAATCAGGTCAGGATATTTAGCCAACTTAAGTAGCTGAGACCGCTATTCGATGAAAGACAACTGTGAGAGAAAAGACACTGCAAAGTTGACTTACTATATTTTATTCTATGTAGTCTTGCCCTACTGGTCAAGTCGACTAGGGCTACTACTCCAGTAATGGCTAATAAAGTCATAGCTAAAGTGGGCACCTATAGAGTGGGTTGGCAGTGGAGAGAGAGCTTTTAGACTAGAATAAGACTAGAATAAGTTAGCTAACCTAGTTAGCTACTAGTAGTTGACTACTGCCGTGGAAAACCCAGGTGATTTCCTGGCTCGCCGACGCGGAAAATCAAACTCCGGCTCTTCCCAGCACTTTTATCATTCAACACAACACATTTTCAATCTAGAAATGTCTAAGGTTTATTCTCTAGGATAGCCTCTGCTACCTTAAATGTTTTTTTTAATTCCAACGTGCTGGTAGCTATGTATCTGCATAAGAAGCTTAGCTTTCGGTTATGGCTCGTGATGATCATTAACCTATCCTGGGTCTCCAGGCAGAAAGCATGAGCTCTCAATGTTAAAAACTTGTAGGAATCTAAATATTGGATACTTCTCTTGGCTTTGAGTATGTAAGAACAACAAATTATACATTGTGGTTGATGCTCTTTGGTAATGGTGTCAGATGGTTTATTGCTCAGTTCGAAGGCGGTGAAAGTATTGCCGGTCGAGCCGCTCCATCCAACTACAATGGAAAATGTATTGCTTTAAGCGAGTTTCTAGAGATGGAGTATAAGGAGGGCAGCCTATGAAAAAGGAGCAAAGTTGTATGGTACCATGGCTCTTGCATCTTGGCTCGCCAAGATTCTTCACCGCCTTGGAATCCAGCGGACGCGAGAGCGGTCCCCCTGAAAACCACATCAAATAGCATCAACAACAACGCATGATTGATTATTCTTATATACTGAAAATCAAGAGAAATGCCGAGCCTTTGGGTTTCTACAACTTTACAGTATTGGAAACCCATGTTATTTGCCTGAAGGGCCAGAAGAGGTCATTGATCATCATGAGCCATAACCTAATCCTAGGCTTCTTACGCAGATACATAGCTATGAGCATGTTGGAATTGAAGTATTCAAGGAGGTATATCCAGAAGTTATCCTAGAGAATAAACCTAAACATTGAGAATTTGAAAAACACGTTGTGTTGAGTGATAAAAGCACCGGGAAGGGCTGGGGTTTGATTTTCCCGAGCGTCCAAACATAGTGGTAGGTTGTAAGAAGCAACTGTGCACCTTTTTATGGCGAGTGGTATCTAATAGATTGCTAGATGAACATGGAGTCATGTGAATTCTCTTTTCCTTCTTTCCTTTCACTTATTCAGTGACAACTTGACTATCAACTTGTCCATTTTCTTAATGTAATGTACATAATACCAATCAATTCTCGTACATTACCACACGTCATCATCTCCTCCCAAGGATGGTGTAAGGCAGCGGGTGCTGACTTTACCATTACACCACAACGCCAAAAGGCCCAATAGTAGGTCATCCAGTCAGCGTACTGATAGATAGCGACCCCCTAAATGACTATGGCTCCTACCACCAGACCGCCTATAGCTTTGTCCATCATCTTCGCACTACTTCCCAACAAATCAATCTTCACATGCTTTGCAAGAGCCTCTCGTCATGTCTCAAGGGCAAGCATATACTTGGTGGCTCAATCTAGACCCAACGGTCCTAACCGGATTGACACATTGCGAAGACCCCGAGGAATGGTGTCGACTTCTTCTACGAGACTTCAAGCTATCGCTGGACGAAACCTTTGCTGCTTTCGATGCTGTCCGATACACTGTTCAGGGTGCTTTGAACCGCCGATATCTTCACGTATATATATATATATTTTTTTGAAATAAGCTACAGAGCAGTACGGAATTCCTGAAGTTAATCTCTCGTCATGGGCTGGGCAACCGACGGTCAATCCTTAGACCTAGAAAGGGAGTTACTTTGCTACTGCCATCATCCCGGTCTTGTCAGGAAATAAGATATTTTGAGACTGGGAAGACAATTTTATCAAAAGTCTTACATACCACAAAATCCCATCTCGTGCACTCAGTCATCCGAAAGCGGGAATTCCTCAAGATCCCCGAGTTCCCTCTGAATACCATTCTTCACCAGCACCCAACTCCTCCTTTAGTTTCTTGTGACGCAGCACCCACTCCGGCTCATGGTCGTTCCAACAGTCTCAGTGATATACGATACCAAGAATACTCTTCCCCAATGCCTGCATCAGGATCTTCCGCGCCCATAGGCTTCAATCCTAATAAAACCAAGATTCAATCAATTATTAATGAAACAGTGACAACGGCTATAGCAGCCGCAATGAGATGGAAAATATAACCCACAAGATTGGTGTTTTCATCAAACCCAGAGTCCATGATATCGGAGCACGGCTAAAGCTTAGACGTGATGAATAAGAGCTTTTATTGCGAAAGCTTATGCATGTTCCTAATAGGACATGTCCATGGGTTCACCTTGCTCTGGATGTGATCGAAATATCGATATTGACAAAATTGGAATTGCAACTACCACCTCCTACATACCAAAAACCGTTGACGAGGCATATAATCGGATCCTGTCTAAAGGCCGTGATTCCGAAAAGGCTAAGGAAATTCTGAAAATCATTGTAGCAGTAGTACGGCCTCTAGATCCCGAAGCGGTGGCAGTAGCATTGGTCATTCAAAAAAAAAATCATCAATCTTATAGGGACTTCAGTTACAAAACCAAGGATTCAGAGAATACGAAATTTTTGTGGGCCTTTTGTGACGACTATCGACTCCAGGGCATACATATTTCACCAAACCGCGAGAGAATTCTTGATTCAGATTGGCCAGGTGTCAGGGCCCTAAGCCCGATTTAAGAGTCACGTGACCCCAGCCTGCCCACATCATTCGTAGAGTTGCACCCTCTTTTTCCTTTTCTCTCTTTCTCTCTCTTGTACTAGGAATTCTTAGTGATAGCACAGAATTCCATCTTCTTTCGCTTCTCTCACACCAGGAAATTCATCCCAGCAATATCCATCGAGATCTCAAATGAAAGCACTTATTTCAGCTCCAAGATTCTCACAGAGTCCTAATAGAAATCCGCATGCAGCACCTGTCCTTTGCAGGATTTGACCCTATTCCTTTGACAAAGTTACTGTGTTGTCTCAATACGTAGAAAGCCACACACACCTTTCTCGACTACTCCGCTAAGCATTAGGCCTTTCAACCCTGAGTCGCATAATAACTTGAAGGTCGACAAAGCGGCGACCCAATTTATACTCAACCTATATGATGCAAGTTCAAACCTCTACCTAACTTGGTTTAGGATCTATTAGTCGATCACAAACATCGACTCTCTAGAAGAATTCAAATCCATTATGATTGCGTCCTATTTTGGGTTTACAACAGTGGTGAAGCTTCTGCTGAAATTGGATAGTAGCGCTGACTTGAATTTTAAGGATGGCACGTATAACCAGACAGGATTATCCTGGCCTGCAGGAAAATGTTTCAACCATGTTGTCAAGCTATTGGTCAAGGGTGACTGACTACTTTGAAGTCGATTCTGTGAATAGATATGGTCGTACACCTTTGGTATATGCGGTTTGGAATAGTCACGTAGCCGTCATCGAGCGACTTCTTTGGGCAGAAGCCAGTATCGATTCGAGGAATGAAATTGGAGGGACGCCTGTCTCTTATGCTGTTTGTAATGGACAAGATAAGGTGTTAAAGCTACTTTTGAAGGAAGGGACTAAGGTTGACTCGGAGGGCTATACAATTATGGCGCTACTTTTATCCGCTGCTCAGAAGAATCATGAGGCAGTTGTCAAGCTGCTGCTAAGGAGAGGCAATGAATCCTGATTTAAAAGATAAGAACGACAGGACGCTATCATCATAGGCCGCTGAGAAGAACTATGAAAGTATCGTCCTGCTTGAAACACACAAAGTCAACCCTGACTTGAAAGATAAAGATGGCTGAACATCACTCTTATGGGCTATGAAGAGGGGCCATAACGCAATTTTTAAGCTGCTGCTGGAGAAATGCAGAGCCGATTCTGATTTGGAGGATAAGAATGGCCAGACGCCATTATTATGGGCCATTAAGGAGGTCCATGAGGCGGATGTCAAGCTACTACTTAAAAGAGATGACTTGAAAGATAAGAGTGGGCGGACACCAGATAGAGGAAGTATAACAGCTGTACAGCTTTTGCTTACTCAAGGGGAACAATGTTACAGTAAGTGGCGAGTCCTGACCGTGTCTAAAATCATTTCCCACTAGCTGAGATTGAGGAGCTGATGCTATCAAATATTGTAGAAAGTAATTAAATCCAACGATTAGTAGTATATAGATGGTATCCCTAATATGACTGCTATTCTTAGCTTCCGTCTATAGGGAGTAAGTAATTCAACAATTTCCAGGTGTACCTCTTCTAGATTACTCCGACAGTGGTGGCTGACGTTGCCATCCTTGACTAGAATTGCAGGACATAAGTGATCCAACGATAATTCTTCAAGACTACTGACCGATATTGTTATCCTTGACCATTGTAGGAAGTGCTAAGTGAATCTAACGATATAACGATACCCGTCTTGCCGAGGGCGATGGCTGATATTGTCATCCTTAACCATTGCAGGAAGTAGGCGAATCCAAGGATACCCATCTCTCCAAGAATGAAGGCTGGTACTATCACTCTTGACAATTGCAGGAAGTACTAGTAAGTGAATCTGGCAATAGCCATCTCTCTGAGAATGATAGCTGATACTGTCATCCTTGGCCATTGCAGAAAGTAAATGAATCCAACGATACCGCCCAAGGATAATGTCTGATACTGTCATCCTTGACCGTTGCAGAGTGTAAGTGAATCCAACCATATCTACATGGATTCCCCCAAGATTGATGGCTAATACCGTCATCCTTGAACATTGCAGCTTATAAGCGAATCCAACGATTTCTAAATGGGTCTCTCCTAACTAGATTGATGGCTGATATTAGTATTGTTATCATTGACTATTGCGGGGTGTAAGTGAATTATACTATTCCGATAATCTTTCTTGGTTAATTTCTAGTTAATACGAATCATAATTGATTACCACAGGCGATAAGTGAATCTGTCGTATCTAGGTGTGCCTTTCCCAGACTCATAGTCCTCCTTGATCAGAGAATAAATCCTTTTAGGCCCAGGATAGGATTCCATATTAATATCCGAATTGGACTCCGTTGTCGCGAGCCGCAGAAAAGGGTGATGAGAGGCTTGTGAAGTTGCTCCTTCAAAATGGTGCTCAGTCAGACTTTCAAGACGCCCATGGCCAGATGCCCTTATCAAGAGACAAATATGCCCAAACAGGCGCCGTTAAGCTATTGTTAAACTTGGAGGGATAGATCAATTCTATGAATCAAGTCCGATTTTTCGTCCAGGCATCTGAAGGAAATATGTGAACATTTATTATATCTATTATAACTTATATACTCTAACATGTAATGAATTTGAAGCCCTTAGAGGGTGCTTCCAATAGAATCTTTGAATAACTAAGTTATTGAGAGCTAGTATCCAATAATTCGATATATTCAACAGTTCACATGTTGAAGAAACCGAAAGATTCCGTTATGATAGGCAACTACATGCATACATTATAAAGGACGAGTCTCTAGTAGCCATGATTACAAGCGGATTGTATCAATAAAAATCATTGATTCAACTTTCCATCCTCCGACACGTATTCCCCTACAAAACACAATCTTTCAGATCGCAATTTATACATAGAATACGCCTTTTTTCGTCCTTTACATTGTTTTTATATTAAATTAATCACGGGACTTTCCGCCTCAAAACAATGGACAATCGCTCGTGCTGCCCAAGAGTATTATCTTTTCCCCTCGTGGATAATCATGAATTTTGAACAACACGAGAGCAAGCTTAAGTAAGGAAACGCCGCCGCCCTCATTCCAGCTCCACCCCCAAGCGCATCCTGAAATCCCGAAGAGTTAGTCGCTTACAAACGTAGAGCTGACTTCTAATAGGACCGAGGAGTATATTTCGGATGCTATAGTAACGGCTTTGATTCATTCAGTTTGGCCTCCGCAGAGTCAATTCAGTAGCGACCACGTCGGTGACTTGATTCTGGATCATCGCGGGCCTATCCAGCTAGAGAGGGAGCAAAGTTGGTTCTATGCTTCGTCTTATTGAGCCGTTCACTCCAGGTATCCGTTACTATCCCAGTAGAGCTTTCAAAATGACAGCTGGGGACCTATGTATAGATCTAGTCTATGCATTTGATCTACTCTCAATTATCGTCGTAAAATGCTCTAGAAAGGCTTCGATAAAAAGCTTGCTTTGGTCGCATTCATTAGGGTGGCTATAAAACTCCAAAAAACCTTTTCTCGTTTGCAATTATACGGGTTCTTTCCTAAACCCCCATAGTTATCGGTCCAATTTCTTCCGAATCTATTCGCTTGCTGGCACAGGCCAGAAGTAATTCCTGCATACAAACCTGCTCAAAGCGAAGTGTGCAAGTACGTGGATTACCTCCTTATGATTTTACTCCACCATCCCTAAGAAACCAGAACCAAGATGATCGTTACATCGTTTGATAGGGCTCCAAGGGGAGGTTCATTTTGACATAGGTTCTGGCAATACCAGAGGTGGGTTCCTGGATCGCTTGCAGCAAACAAAATGCGCCTTTATTGATGTAGCCAGCAAGGAGCTTTTCCTATGATAGCGAAAGTAGGGCTTAGTTTTACCATTGATGTTGTCCTAGAGGGTAAGACAATGGGCATTCCATTTTTCGGTATCAGTACTTATATTTAGCAGCTATTGCAATTTCAAATCCTTTAACGGCTTGTCAATTGGCCTTGTTCTAAGGGTGTTATAGGTATTCTAAAGTTACGACGTTGGCATGGATGCGCGGTGTGCAAATCATAGGGCTGTGCACATGATCGCGACCACACCTATCAGCTACACCTACGAGGTTAATAATGTCCCATCCGTATGAACAGCAAAGCTCTCATTAATGGCTATAATATCATTGTTGATGCTTCACTGAAGATTTGACTATTGACCTTGCCATTATCCAGTTGTAAATCGATTCGTGTAGTGTCTTCACCGATGCACTCCCCAAATGTTCCAGCTCTTACGTCTCATGTACAGCACTTCATCTCCCGACATAGATGATTCTACAAAATCTCATCAACTTTTGTGTTCAAAATGGAAAGCCTTCCGTGAAGAAGAAAGATCCGGGGGGCTTAAGCCTGGGAAGTGAAGAAACTTTGTGATCGACACGGCCGTAAACTACATGCCCTCTTTGATGATTGGGACGATTTTGGAGCCAGTTTGTTACATGGGAGTTGCCCCGCATGTAATTTCTTTCACTTTTCAATTGACTCTTCACTAATCCCCTTGGATTCGCCTCTCACTCTAGGACCGAACTGTACCACTGGAATTAGATTACATATTCGATTTGGACAGGCTCCCGGTAGCATCTAGCACTTAGCTGGTGAAACGGATAATTACAAGTTGAACCGAACTCGCGTTTCGAGAGGTCCAGCGATAAAGACTCCCCACCTTTTTGGGTGCATAGCCCGTTGATTTTCCCACAGAAGCTGAAGATGGCCCCTGAACGAATGGAAGACAATCCCCCTTGAACACGGATAAAGACATCGGATTTAAAGCTGGCACTGGTGGGTATTTGGCCTCCGACTCGGAGGATGACGCTGATTCGTAACCAGTTGACGGGGATAAATTGATATCTGATTCGGATTCTAAGGATATGCTCAAAGATCAGCAAGCCAAAGGAAATCATAAGTTCGTGGAAAAAGTTGCGACTACTACTCTCGGTGCAGACTTTAGTCCGTGGAACTTCATTCTTACGGCATCAACAAAGCATACCCCGTAAGCTCGGTACTACGATACACTTCAACAACACCGACTTGGAATTGGCTAAGGCTTTCCACACCTTTTACTACATCATACAGTGCATTTAATATTACCGTATAACCCACTGGTCAAACTAGCTGTTAAGCTATCTATGGTCACAATAATTGTTGGTTTGAGACGCACTGGGATGTTTGCCTGTGGAGTAGAAGAGACACGAAGTTGAAATACTTTATGAGGTACTTAATAACGTGGTATTTATGATTCGGTGGAGTTGATGGGGAGGCAAATATAACAAACTTTCCATAAAGGATTTTTGGGTAGAGAGTCACGGAATTTTAACAGGAGCTAGGTAGATTCTTGTCAGATCTACTACTGTACGGTGCCGGTAAAAAAGCTTTTTTGGCCAGAGTGGGCGATTAAGCTGTTATAAGAGATTTGTGCCTCTACCTCTAGTCTAACCATACATTATATTGCGGAAATATGAGTGAGGGCCTAAGCCTAATTAGGTATGCCAATCTGACGGTCCTGAATTTAGACATGAATAATGAGGCACATAGCCGCACTAATTACATCAGATTCGGATACATGAAATTCTCAGTCTCACAACATGTCTGCTAATTGACTCCTGCTAAACGACGGGTTTGAACTCCACCAGGTCGATATCGATTCTGATCGGTGAGCCGAGTTCCAGTTACTACTAGTAGTAAGGACTATTGTCATGAGTTGAATAAAAACAGTACCGTCCTCTCTTAAACTGAGCTGAATTCTGGCAGGCAGCATGCGCTAATTCGAACTAAACTGAATATCCTGCTAGTCGTATGATACTATAGTATATGTAATTTCCCTAGGGCGTGTTTAGTATAAGGTGACGATGCTAATGAAGCTTTGACATACGTACAGTACATCTTTGGCGCTTCACAAAAGCCAAGTCTGCTTAATTAAATCTTCCACTATACCTGGCCTTTGGTATTCACTTCCTTACTACCAATTGATGATATTATTTATCGGGCTCGCCATCTATAATAGATTGTCAGACCCGTCACATGGCGCTCTTGGTAGATATAGATGGCTCGTGGCAAAGATCGACAGGGTTTATTAACGTAAGGAACGAGGGAACTTCCTAGGTACCATAGCTCTGGTATCGTAGTTCTTTGGGGTTAAGTGCTTATCTGGGGATTTTGATTATGAATTTAATTCCTTTCCTTTATTAGGAGATCTCTCTCATCTTCAGAGATCTCCCATCTGGAATTTACGTCAGAATTCGCCTCTAGCTTCTAATAGTAGGGATGGTTTGCGCTGTTCCACAGCCAAACCTCGGCTGAACTGAACTAAATTCCGGGGGTGGTTCCAAAGTTTGAACTTAGCCATCCTAAGCTCAAATCGGTTCGGTTCAGCGGCCCTTACAGGTGTTTAATAAGAGAACGGTACAGTAAGAAAAAGAACCTTAATAGCATCATTAGATGATGCTCTAATGGAGGTCAATTTCTCCCCGGCCCCATCAAAATTATATAACCTTCAGCCCACCAAGGTTGTTCCAGGGTTCGAGGCTGTTAGTCATCATTTTCCCGTCAGTTCACCCAGCATAGAATGGAAAATAATGATAACATAGGCGCTATTTTGGGTCGTAGTAATATACTATGATGTAAGGAAGAAAAAAAGAATAGAGGGTGTAGGGTCTTTGCATACTCGGGTGGTGGAAGGCTACTTGACGACTTACCATGGACCTGGACGATCTAACAATGCATTATTATTGCGAAAACCCAGCCCTGGTTCCGAGGTATTCTTAAAAGTTATATTAATTAGTATCCTTTGTTCTTCGTCTAATAATTTTGACTCCTATTAATAATAGTACCAAGAGATGGATTTTCTAGAAAGGTAAAGGGATTGATGTCAGCTAGATACGCCTCACCAATAATTTTACTTTAGTGGATCTGCTATGTACTTAAGTATTATATGTGGTAATAATGAATATAGCGATGAAACTGGTTGATTTCTTAACAATCGTATGATCTGTGTGTTCATTACATGATGATTTTGGTGGTGTAGTACCAGTCCAGGCAATGGGGCAACCTGTTGAACACGTGACCGCAGTAACATGTACCTAGCACAACCTTCCTTCTTCCCCGACGCCGTCTATCGCCGATCAACTCTTCCCAGGCCCCCGAATAATTGACTCTTATCTTCGGTCCCACGCCACGAATCTCTTAATTCTCTTCCCACACAGCTCCAAGGCCATTCCAATTTTGGCAGTCAGACCGTTGATCGTGGAGAGACGTGCCTCTCGTGCAATATTAAAGTGCTGCTAGTAACGCAAACTGTCTAAAAATCGCCACCATCTCTGCCTTGACGGGTCTGGCTGGGGATCCTGCAGAATATGTACAGAGTCCCATGAAACTTTAATTTCATACATGATAGTATGAATACTAACTCGAAGCTTGAGGTGCGAGATGATTATTTACTGCACCAACCTTCCCAACGGAGTAACTAATTAGACAACCTTCTGCTTAGCTCTAATATAAGGTGAAATACCGAAGGTCCAACCAATTCAAACTAAGGGAGGGTTCAAGGTTACAAAACTCGGGTGGGTCAATACTGCATAACATCTTATATATTAGTGCGGTCAGGCTGCCCAACTTGCAAGGGAGCACTAAGCTGACCCATAAATCTGATAACAATAGCGTCGATGGTAAGTCTCAATTATAGCCCAGGTTATTAACATGATCAACCACGTTGTGGGATATCGTTCCCAGGCCGTGTGAAAAGAGTTTTGTAGAGCCTGGGCAGTCAGATCTCATGGAATCAGCGGAATGGACACGGGGGTGAAGCGGTGGGTATGGTTCCGACTATAATAGTGACAACTGGAGGTGTGCTCTGACTAGGTTCCACCTGCAGTAGTGCCAGCCGCTACGCCACGGGATCCTTGGTGATTCAGTAAAGCTTATCTGATACATACATCGTGTCCTATATATGTTGCAGCGCTCCATGCATACGCGCCAGGTCTCAGCCTGAGTATGGTCGCTAATCCTCCAATGAGTGCCAAGAGAATTGTTAGTAATATATAAATAATAAAGTTACTCTTCCCCGACCTTGTATAGATAGCTTATGATAATAATTCCTTAGTCCACTACAATTATTCATTATATATCATCACAGGGATCTTTGCATTCGATATCACGATTCATATAGCTTCAAGTCGGACCTCTCCTTCTATGTGAACGCTGGATCTTAGTGAGGGCCAAATAAACCAGTGGCCGTTACGACCGAATTCATTTGAAGCGAGAAATTAAAAGTGAAGAACATTGGGCACGAATCTAGTTCGAAAATGCTATTTACTACTACTCAACTAGAAATGGTATGTATAGAATATGTTATTATTATGATATCATATACTGTTATGATACACTACTTTGACAGGCAGGATTTTATTTCGTCCTGTACCTGCACGCAGCGTGGTACAGTAACTGTAGTACGGACTCAGAATTTCAGACCCGATTGTGTCTACTCTATCGTAGTACTGTATCTTATTATTAGTAATACCCATCCATATATCAAGATCGCAATAATAATAAGTCGGGTACCGTATGTATTTATGCCTAAAAAATTAGGTCTACTAATACTTGTCAAGCTTGGCTGCGTACTGAAGGCATACCAGGCATACCTACAGGTACTTGCTTCTTCGAAGTTCTAGTGGGTAGCGCTACTAGCAATGTATAGTGTATAGTAAGTATGATATTGAACAAACCCGCCAGTAGTCCTACTTCATTCTGACTTTTTCCCTTCCAAGGTGAAGACCAGGGAGAAGGCTTTTATTATTATCATCCATACCCTTGTATGTTAGTGTACAAACTACATATTACTAGGACCCATGATCTGATGTCAAAAGGTAATTCCTGTAAGCCATCAAGCATGCCTGGGTAACTAGGTAGTGAGCATATGTATTATCTAATTATTGATCTGTCATTTTCGGGCTTTCTAGCTATGGATGCATTTTCAGACTAGCCGGTTTATATACAACTTCATTCTCATCCATAAGCGTGTTTAAAAGAACGTGTATACCTATGCTTGTGCTGTGCTACGTTATAGCCATCCATAGTATGTTGTGTTTGTTAAGGAATTATAGAATTACTCCTTTTTAGGTGTGGCACATATCTTGCTAGGCCCCATATATATACACATTTTTCAATAACTATATATGTATCTATATCTACTACTTAGTTCGTGTCGGACTCTGGCCCTATGCCGATCATTGTCGAAGGAATTAAGCCATAGAAGTGATCGATTAATGTGTCGTCCAGTGGAGAAATTTGAGCATTAATATGGGGTTCTCTGCTGACTTTGATCATGATGTTCTCCCAACGATATGTATGCCAAGTACCTAATGTTCCCCAGGTTTTAATGTACTGCACATACAGAATAGCCTATCCACATTAGTACTATCGCCTTTTTATGACCGCTGATAACCCTTTCTCTAGTTCACCGACGGTTAGTAGTCACTATGCATGTCTCTGAAACATGCCATATGTCGTAATTATTAGGGTTACGTAGACGCCTTATATTTTTCAGCTGGCTCCTTCGTACATATTTACTACATAACTTTTCTTTCCTTCTTTTCCCCTCTGGCTGCTAGCAGTTCTCAGACTTTGCTCAGTAGACGCCTTGTGATGATATTAGGACTTGTTCACTCGATGGCGAGAAACGTAACAAGTAAAATCACTGTTAGAGAAAGGAGAAGTACAGCGGTAAACGGTAACTATAGGACCTCATGCTCCTCTATGCATGTTGACACGTATAATATATGTAAGAATATCGATAATGGCCCTGATGTAGATGAAATGACAGTATTCGTTTGTTCGTAGGCAGATAGCTGCAATCTCTATTGAAGACGAAGAATCAAATTAAATGACGGGTAAAAGGGTGCAGCAGCCGCTATTTCTTCTTGATCTTGGTTTCTGACTCTGCGCATACTTCTAGCAGCAATGTTGTCAATAGCAGAAATCGCACGGCATAACTCCTTTGGAAGCTACGAAGCTACTGGAGACTCACTGGAGGCCCGAAGTTTACATATACGCGCATCCGGCCACCCGGAGAATCCACTGTTGAAGTCGATTCGATAACGGCCAGGTCGACGATCACCAATTTTTATCTCCCCATTAACCCGTCGTCGTTAATTGTTGAAATAAACGAAGGCGATAGGTTATGTGGCTGTTGCACTCGCAATAGTATTCGTCCGATGTTGCGGCTGGACATTAGGGAACGAGCCGATGATAGGCCACCCCGCCTCATCGTCACAATCTACAGCTCCCACGAGCTAAGGACTTTTCTCGATTATTGAAGGACTAAGATCCCTAGCTAAAAATGAGATCCTTGATTGATACGCTTTCTCATGCATGTATAAAGTGATTGGGGGGAAAAAAACAGTCTCAGGAGGGAACAGGAAGGTTAAGTTGATAATAGAAAAAAGGAAAGATATGAATAAAAATCAGGTAACATTAATAATAGCTGTGCAACCGTCACAATAATGTATGTGACTTTTGACTGGTTGCCTCATTAAGTCGGAAGAGAAGTGTATGTTGGATGGGGTATGGCAGTTTTCATTGGAGAAAGCTTCATGCCCTAGCACATCTATATAGTTGCACGACGCACGATAATTGATCAGATATCACAAAAGCCAAATCATAGTAATCTGCTCTTGATCAAAGATACTCAAGACGTCATTCTTCAGACAGAGGTTCCGGAAGGGATCTTCCTGTGTGTCTGTCCCACAAGGTCTTGGTTCTGGTTCTACAAGAGCATCACGACCTGAACCTCGATCGCCTGCTTTTCTAGTTGTCTGTGAGCCGTGCACACCCTGTTATTGCACTAAACGTCCGCTGTCAGCCAGGACGGGAGATGGAGTGCGGAGGGCCTCCTTGGCTTCCTTCCGACGCCTGCTATGGCGTCTTATGGAAAGCCGTCCGGACTGCTCGCTTATTCTACTCGTTCCCGCTAATGACGCCAGCGACACCAGCGCTGCAACTAACGACCTAGTTATGCCCCCTTCGACGAAGTAGTCCCTCGATGATTTCTCCCTGTTAGAGAAATATCCATAATAATTACATATGTATCGCTAGTATTTATTATCACACCAATCGAGACACTGCGGGTCCCGACTAAAAAGGGCTTCGCTTGATGGTCCACCGGCAGCGTTGATTATGACCCATTTTGCGCATCTCCGCTGCCGCTAGATCCAATAATGATGGACATATGTCCATATATCTTAGTCTTTGACGTTCGGGGGCTGACTAAAGATGTGATAGCAACGTGGTTGGAGGGAAGAGCGTCCTGCGAGATAAAAAAAGGAGGGGGAAAACGAAGGGGAAAAAACAATTTTTCTTAGAGGACAGATACTAGGGCAATAAGAGCTGCCAAGCCTGTTGTTATCCGTGACAGGGCTGCATTGGAGAAAGTATCCGGCCTGTAAAGGGCCACTGCCCGTCTTGGTGGTGATTGTTCTCGCTATGGCGGTATGTTCCCCGTACTGTGAATAATGTAATTCATACTACTATCATACATACCGTCTTGACCGGCTCATGACCCTGTCGGCCTCGGGATACGAGCCAGAAGTCGCAATTATTTACGCAAGTCGCCGGGGACGCGAGTCCCGATACCGAAGATATGCTGCAGCGGAGACAGTGGTCCGAAGCTAAGCCTAATTCATGCGTTCCTAGCAACAGGGAGGAGCATAACACCATGCACTCCTCAATTATGGTCGCTAACTCTGCCATCTCATGCAGTATGAGGACCATATTATTATTATATATATACGTTGAAGGATTCGACATCCCGGACGTTGGGTACATCAGTGTTTAGTGAAGTTAGTGTTGTTACGAATGTTGATTGTCGCTCACTTTTTCCTTTATATATTTATAAGCAGTGCAAAAGAAGTACTGTACAAAGCAACTGGCTCGACATGCCCACCACTAATTATATGTGAAGCCAGCGGAACGGGCGGGTTGGTTTGACTTAGTAGTACATATATGTACTCCATAATAGGAGTTATGACTAGTGTGTAATCATTGTAATGTATGTACTATGATAGTATGTAACTCGTCACTTGGAATCCCGCAATGGGATCGATGGGTTTTTGTAGGATGCAGCTGCTGTACCTGCGCATATTATTTATTGTTATCATATTTTATGTACCTCAGGGGTTTTTTATTATTCTATTCTACTTCTAGATACAGTCAGTCTATCATATATAGTTTAAGCACCCAACGAGCTCGACTGTGACCGCCCAGCAGGACTAAACCATTTACATCATAGTTCGCCACTGGTGTGCCGTTCTTTCTGCCTGTCACGAACTATGTAGCTAGACTGCTCTGCCGTTTGGTCTAAAACTACTGTCAACAGAAAAGAAAAAATGTATGGAAAAAAAAAAAAAGAAAGAAAGGAAAATACTTGGTGGTTGGTGGTTGCCGGGTAAGCTGCCGCGAGCCCAATTTGGTATCTTAAACTGGTGCTCTGTCACGATTCGGGATTGACCAATCACTTGATAGTAATAATCAGAACGTATTAATTGATTCCATATTGATATTATTATTGGATTGCACCGTCCGTTCGACAACCTCTTGTCGTTTGTTTCCGGCCTTTTACCATTTGGCGATTGCTGTGACTGCGGAACAGTTGCGCTGCACCTGCAATCGGTCTGCATTCCCAACCGGGAAAGGTCTGTTATTGTTCCGTGTGAAGAAACCTTTAGGATAGGTCTTCGGGCAAGTTCCATCTTCTATCTAATGATGTTTCCTCTGTTTTTGGTGCCAATGGTAGGAGCTCTCCCATATTATTCTTGAGTCTTAACCTTAACATCCATCCATCATTGACTATTATTATTATTCTCAAGCCATAGCACCCTCGTATCCACCTCCCTTTCCTCCCTTTCCTCCTTCATCCCTTCCTTCATTTTCTCTCAATTCCTGCTTTCATACATCCCTGTGGTTTTTCCTTCTGATATCGGGGATTTGCTGGATCTGCGGCCAAGGGTGGCAAACCCCTGTGCTTAGCCAAACAGTTAATTCTCCCCTTCGATCCCTGTTGGTGGCCCCTGCGCGGAAGCGCAAAACCCCTCCCCCCAGTCTTCCCAAGAGGGATCAACCTCGTCGGGGACAATTGTTCAGTTGTTTTGAACCGTGCCATATACACTGGGGGAAACGTACACTCCCGCCTAAAGCGTGAGAAATCAACACTAGTAGTGGTGGTGTCGCAACAATCGAGTATACAGTGGAATTAACGTCTGCCGCGTCTTTCGCTTTACCGACCCTGCAGAGGCGGCAGGGCAGGGGTTTAACTGTTCTCGTATCACGGATATCTACATCGGGGAGCTCCTCGCGGGTTGGTTGTCTCCCGAATTTAGGTACGTTCAGGGACCCAATGTTGACATTCGATATCTCCCACGCCAAGTCACAGAATCCCTCTGAGCTTCAAGTTCCATTCTAGACTTTACTTATGCGTATATGCTCCTCCTGTTGTAAATCGTGAATTACTTAAGTATTCATTTCAATTAACATGCGTATAGGGTGATAGATAAAACTAGGCGCGTTTGGTTTGATCTACAAAGTTCATTTGTTGGTGGAGACGGCCTTTTGGATATCCCGTACATTCTCAGTCCGAGTGGTCATCTCCAACCTCCTCATCGATCTGAGGCGTCTCCACTCGGATGATGTCAGGTTGGCTTTCACTATCTTAAGAACGCGGCGGTCAACGACCACGTCTCTCGAGTCGGGTTCTGGATGTGAGCTCTTGGCTCCCACATTGCAGAGAGCATGGAACGATCGGAGCAGGACGTGGTTCCTCTGAATGTTGTAAAGGGAAAGCCTCGCCCTCAGGTTCCCCATCTTACATTTACGGGGGATACTACGTCTCACCAACTAGGAGCGTTGACAGAAGGGAAGCAATTGCGCGTGACTCCTCCGTTAACGCCCTTCGGGATACGCGACGAAATGGGAGATGGAGTAGATCCCGGCCGAGTTATTTTCCACAATTATTTGCGGGCTTTCTATCCATTTCACCCGTCAGGCGCGGTCTCGCCTTCAACAGTCACTCTACCTCTTGATCAAGGAGACATCATTCTTGTTCATTCGGTCCATGTCAATGGTTGGGCGGATGGGACCCTGCTTGAAACAGGAGATCGAGGATGGCTTCCGACTAATTATTGCGAAGCCTATGATCAGCTCCCAATGCGCCCTCTACTCAAGGGATTAACCGATTTTTGGGATATCATTCGAGGAGGATGGGGATCATCATTTGGAAACCAAGATTTAATGAGAGGGTTGATTGCAGGAGTGAGGTTCCTCCTGGTCAGCCCACATAATCCGCCCCCCATACTTCTGTGCTGGATACTGATGGCAATATAGGAGAAGTCAGAATGTCTTACCCGAGAAGCGCCCCTGGTACAACGATATGATGGACTACGTAGAAACAGAAAAGCGTTGCTTGCTGACCTTTCTTCCTTGGTGAAGACCGCGAAGAAACTGCAGGATGTGGCCAAAGGGGCACCCCGTGATCAGGAAGTTGAAACCGTTCTGGACGAGATGCTTCTTAAAGCGTTCAAAATTGTCACCCGAGGTGTCCGCTTTCTCGATGTGTGGAATGAGGAAGTCGGCCTCAGTAGAGCAATGCAGGAACTTGAGCATACCGGCGATCTTCGTGAGCATTATTATGCTCCATTAACCCCACCTGTGGACACGTTCTCCAGCCGCGAACGGGGTGTGTCTGGTTCGGTCGTGCTGTCATCGGACGGGAATGAGTCACGGGAGGTGAACTGGAGTCGACTCAATGTGAGTCGTGCATCCACCCGCACAGACACATCGGAGGGTACTACCCACCAACCAAGACCCATTTCCGTCCAGGCCAAAAGAATTTCGGTCTCTCACAGAGTGTCCTACACGGCGCCCATGTGCACGACCCGGAATCCAAACCTTGCACTAGATCGTCTAGGCGCAGCACATGATGCTTTTTTGGGGGTTCTTGGGTCATTCATCGGCCTGCATCTACAGTCGCGCTCCTCAACAGAGCTAATCCTAACAACTCAGCAATCAGTACAATCGTGTCGATCATTGCTATCCGTTGTAGAGGCAATATGGGAACATGATCTTCAGCGCTCGCAAGAACTCGAGCAGGCCAAAGATGCCATGTATGAGCGGATCACTGAATTAGTTCATGCCGCGCGTGAGGCATTTCGACCAAACGCAACGGATGACGAGGTCGTCTTCATGCCTGATGAAGGCAAACGACTAGTTGACGCTGCCACAGCCTGTGTCCGGGCTGCTGGTAACTGCGTGGCAAAGGCCCGCCTCGTTTTGGAGCAGATTGGTGATTTCGAAGTTAACTTATCCTCTCTCGCGCCCCCAGCGTTTGATCCCGATACGCTAGATAGCAAGACCTCACTGCTTCCCTCCCAAGTCGACCCAGGAGAGGAACCTAGTGGACTAACAGAACCATCGATGCGTTTGCCTCCCCCTCCACTTCAGATCTCGACTATAGAGCTGGTGCCAGGTACGCCGGCTCTGACTGATGGTACAACTCCATCATCCATGCATTCGCAGACCATGCCACAAAGTCCAACTACCGTAGCGGATAATTCTGCTCATGCTATCGCAACTCCGTTCATCACTAGCGACATGAGCCCGTCAGATCCTTCCTACCAAGATACTGATTCGGGTCCTGAGTCCCAAGCCCTGTACTCGTTCGAAGCACCGGAGACAGGGACAATCAGTACAGGTAGCTCGATGACCTATCAAAGCACGACTCGCGATTCGGAAATAAGTGGTGTTTCGGAGACCTCCACTAGGGCGACATCTCCAGATATTGGGAGCGTGCACCAAGAACCATCGCTGAAGGGCAGCTTGAGCCGTTCCACTCTGGCAGACGAGAACGATGAGACTGAAGCGAACATATTAGAAAAGACTTTCGCACACGAGCTTATGTTCAAAGATGGCCAGGTGGTTGGTGGTAGTCTACGCGCCTTGATAGAGAAACTTACGGCTCACCAATCAACTCCGTGTGTGGTGTTCGTGTCCACTTTCTACCTTACTTTCAGACTTTTTGCTACACCAATAGAGTTTGCAGAAGCCCTCGCGGAGCGGTACGACTACATTGGCGATACGCCGCATGCCGCTGGGCCGGTCCGTCTTCGGGTATGTAACGTATTTAAGCAGTGGTTGGAATCCCACTGGCGACATGATTGCGATAACATTGCTTTGGAGTTCATCATGAATTTTGCCAGAATGAACCTGATGGACTCATTACAAAGTGCTGGAAAGCGGCTTATTGAACTCGCAGAGAAAGTTTCCACAGTGCACGGTCCCGTCGTACCGCGTCTTGTGTCATCGATGGGCAAAACTAACACAGCCATTGCGCAATATGTACACCCTGATACACCCTTCCCTACTCCAATCATCACAAAGAGCCAACTAAATCTTCTAAGACAGTGGAAGAATGGCGGTACTAATATCAGCATTCTTGACTTCGACCCACTAGAGTTGGCCAGGCAATTTACAGTCAAAGAGTCGAGGATCTTTTGTTCCATCTTGCCTGAGGAGCTACTTGCCACCGAATGGATGAAGAAGACGGGCTCATTGGCTGTGAACGTTCGCGCAATGTCAACGCTATCTACTGATTTAGCCAACCTAGTGGCTGATTGTATTCTCCAGCTCGAGGAGCCAAAGAAGCGGGCCGTCATCATCAAGCAATGGGTGAAGATTGCCAATAAATGCCTCGAATTGAATAACTATGATTCACTGATGGCGATTATTTGCTCGCTCAATTCATCGACAATCTCTCGCTTGAAGCGGACCTGGGAGTTGGTTTCACAGAAGACAAAGACCACCCTAGAGAACCTGAGACGAATCGTTGATGTCTCTCGGAACTATTCGGTCCTCCGTCAACGATTGCAGAATCACGTTCCTCCCTGCCTTCCTTTTGTTGGCGTGTATCTAACTGACTTAACATTCGTGGACCACGGAAACCAACCATTGAGGAATCTTCCCACCGAAGATGGCGGTATGGCAGTTATAAACTTTGACAAACACATGAAGACAGCGAAAATCATTAGTGAATTGCAGCGCTTTCAAATCCCGTATCGACTGATAGAAGTGCCAGAGCTGCAAACTTGGATGCAAGACCAGCTCATACGTGTTCGATCCAACGGCGACAAGACTTTCCAGAATTATTACCGTCGGTCGTTGCATCTCGAACCAAGAGAGTCGATCCAGCAGCGAGGCGGGGTGGCTGACTCGGGCGCATCCATATCTTCGCGGGAAACCGTGAAGGAGAAATTCGATTTTCTTGCTTGGACTCACAACTCCCGGTTAAAGTCGGTTGTGACCACTAGTTGACATGGCAGCGATCTTTCACTGCCACCCTCGAGTCCTCTTTAGCTTTATGTTCGCGGAGTATAACGGCGGGCCCAAAAGTATACAAAAAATTACGATTTACGATTTTATTTCTTCTTTACGTTGACTAATGTTGCCATTCACACATCCTACCGATTCCAGATCCTTCTCTTGTATTATCCTAGTCTTTGTATATATTGCTTTCAGTGGGTGGCAGTCTGGGAACAAAAAAAAAGTCACTGTGCTTTGGTTTCAACAAGGAGTAATGGTGTCTGGTGCAGGGAGCGTGGCTTTGGGAAATGGAAACGGAACCTGACTGAGGTCAAGGAATCGACAAATCCATCATGTGGCAATGAACCGTGTCGTGGAAACAAAATCCACCATTGGTTTTGGCTCCTCTTCGCTATTGTCATCATCTATCTATCTAGCGGATATTCTTTAACTTACAGCATCGTTCAGAACTAGGAGTTTTTGGAACGCCCACGAACTAGGTCAGTGTCATGTTCTTGTATAAAGTTTTTTTTTTTTGATCTTGAATCTGCAAGATCAATGTGTCTTGTAATGTATATAATATGTGCATCAAACATAAACGCGCAATCAATCGCAAGATACGTCCCATTCTGGGCTACTGAAGAAATCAGACTAGTGGGAAAGAAATATGTACATTTACGATGAGTATTGTTCTCCCCTTTTCTCCACAGAAGACAATCACCATTAACAATCATATATTAGGGGAAATAATTCAATTAATTGGCAAGAAACGTGAACTCTTGCCATACTTCAATTCATTACTAATAATGACGATCCATGTATGTATCAACTTATGTTGCATGTCAGAATATGTATATCAGACCATCCTTTTTCAGATTTTCACAATATTAGAAGCCTGCGTACAATAAGACCTTGAGATATATGCAAGTATGTATATATTTATGACAGTAAGGTAGAATGGTAGATACAGTAAACCCTGCTTAGAACGAATGGCCTCTTGGTTTGTTACTAATAGAGTACAATTATTGATGGTTTGAATTTGACACGGTGTTCCGTTCGTTATAACGCGGGTTTATCATAGCGGAGTTCGTTATAGGCAGGGTTCACTTGTACATATAAATGCTAGTCCAATATAGGCAGGTCCAAGCCTCTATAGACCTATTTGGGTATTAGGTATTATACCTGCTAGCGATCGGTATACCGACGTACCAATAGTATTACTTACCTACCAGGTAGTTAGGTATATGATATAGTTTAAATGATAACCTTATACTGTAGGGCATATGCATACCCCACCCGGAATTGGGGGCACGCAGATTCCGGCCGGTCCAATTTCTAGGACGACGTTGCAGCGAACTTGTATCCCATCAGGGACCCGATCGCCAAGGTCTTGCAAGCGACTGTAGAGTTTGATTCGCCGAATCTATCAGCAACATTTATATCTGAGCTCGCATTCTGAAATTGCCCCTGGATAGCTTCCCCCTTTATCTTAGGCAATTAGGAAATGTTGCTGATCCTACCAGCCATATAGACGCTACCAAGACTCCATTCGACCTTTCACCCCTTCCCAATCCAGTCCTCCCGGCATTTTATTTGATGCGAGTATGGTAGAGAGAATTTATATAACCACACGTATGTAGCTCTTGAAGAATAGAAACCGTAGAATGACAGTGGCCATGGGAGTCTTGAATCTAAGGTGGAGCGTGAATGACATGGATAGGTGACTAGCATAAACTCCATAGCTGAAATAAGCAGAATCCCAGCAGTCAAGCATGATCAACTTCCCACTTGTAACAAGTTGATGAGCCCGTGCTTAGATCTCAAGCGAAACCAGTCTAATTCCAATCGACTGCGATCGCACTCCCAGTCTAATATGTGTATGATAGATAAGATTCTTATCACAAAGATATGGGCATCATTCCACAAGCTCTTGTCTCTCCTTATAAAAAAAACCTCTATATAGTCACTCTTCTGCCAGTTATAAGTATAGGCATTTATTATCTGATTCATGCTAACAAAAGTGGACTCACCTGCAAGGCACCTTTTTCAACACAACGCAACACCACACCACCCATGGAAAGTAATTTTTAGAAATTATAAAACTACATATAACTGCTTTCAGAATAAGACTGTAGAAAGAAATAATACGTGGGAACTGTAGGTGTTCGCCTGAAAAAGGGCATGATCGCTTATTGGAACTAAACTATTTTGAGAGGGCGGCTAATAGGCGGTGTATATTCTGTCGTACTAAACCGATACGGAAATCTGTGTGGTAGTTGTTACCATTCATTATATGGTGGCCCTCAAATGAAGGAGACAACCCGTCAACTTGGACGTGTATCTCCTCCACCAAAACAACCGACATCATAAATTGAAATCCATTAAAGTAAAATTTATTGCCTATTAATAAGTTAAGCGATTTAAATACATGAAATACATCGTTGTGGGAGAGTAGATAGCGTTTCAAAAAGTCTCGATTTCGGGCAATATTACACTTCGGCCCCACTAAGTATCTTACTTAACTAGGCTTAGCCTAAATGTTCATTAACTAATTTTGGGTTAGTCCCTACAATTTATTAGGTATAGTGCCTTGGCATATGACCCGACGCACTGTTGCATCCTGTAGTTTGTAGTTTGCTATATATGTGATGCTAAAACTCCATAAGTAATTATCACCCATTAATGCTGGTCTCAATTTTAACTAGAACCCTTAGGTAACTTTGCAACGGTTTCTGCAAATTATCTCACAGGGCAAGATGTGTCCGCCCCATGCATCCAAGGTCTTGAGTTATTGCTTTTGCTTAACTAGTACTTTCATCTTTGTAGGAATGATGCACTGAGAAACCCAGGAATTTCCTATTCCTACTGCACAACTTTTCGCAACGTTTTTATCTTTTGTTAATTACTTAAGTGATCTGTATCAGCGCTTATTCTGGTCGGGACCTGAAGACTCCAGGTTGTGTTTATGTCTCTGGATCCGGGGAAAGCCAGATATTATTAATGGCAATGATAGAAACTTCAAGGGCGTATCATAGACATCATTTCATTTGCTCTCAATCAGCTGGAATTAAGCCAAACACTTCGAATCGTTCATTGCGGCGACCCGTTGTTGGCATGCTATTTCCGTTCTTAATGGGCTATAGAACCTCCGAATCATTAGAATACGTGCAATACCGTATAATGCGGTAATTTACCGTTTACTAATTCTCCTGGCGAATGTTACGTAAGGGCACCACCAGATTTGACGACAATAGAATTGTAAACTGTAGCTTCCGACGAAACAATATATTGACCCGTATTATTACCATTACGTTGTATTATCGATTCCGAATCTAGAAATGAGTGACCTCATAGGGTTTATTTTGAGTGTCTGCCGCCGCGGTAATTCATGCGACTCTACTAAGAGCTGTTTCGTTGTTCGGAAGCCCGGTTAATGGATCTGGTCGGGAAAGGTAGCCGGGGAGCTATCGTAGTTAGGGGTCGGGACGTATACATAACAGCCATTGGCTTCCTTAAGCTTGAGACTGTCTGAAATTCTTTTATTGAGAAGAAATTTGGGCCTGCATCTGTGGTGTGTACAATGTAATACTCTACGTTCACATCTTATAATTGCGGTGTCGTGCTGACCCGAGAGATCGCGGCTGGACGCGCCACATCTCTCTGGGGCTTTTTTTAAACCCAAACAAACCATTAGGGGATCACAAGATATCCTAGGTAGACTCAAATAAACTGAAGCTCAAAAATCAGCTTCTCCGGCTTAAGCATGTGATATGAAAATTTTTCGTTGGGTATGCGATCCTGCCGCGCGTGCAGGATTTTTCCGGCCCGCGTGACACGGCATCGCAAGAGCCAGTACCGAATTATGATCACATTATTAGCACCATGTGTATATTTATATGGGCAGAACAACCCGAGCCTAAGGCCTCAGTAGTATCACGTGAAGACCAAGCCTAGACCCGCGCGTAATGCACCTTTGGACCAAGACAAGCGAATATCTATGATACATATGCCTTCTTTTGGCAGTTCCAAGCGATGATCCGCACATGTATGTTTGAGTTGTCGTGCTCCGCACCTATTTAGCGCTGTTCCCCACATGTTACTAAGCTAATCGTAGTAGCGATTGCCTATGCCGATTATAGTATGTCGCTGTGGCTTGGCTATTTATTAGATTATTGGTGCCATGAAGTATATGATAAATATATAATAGGCTATAACTAAGCTCCCCCGGATCTGCATATAGAGATGTAGTTTCATATTTTAGGAGTAGTCGCCTAATAAGTAATGCCCCCATGACGATCATAAGCCTGGAATGCAGAAGGGCTCTCTTGTTCCGTAGATCTTACTTCATGAGCTACTATGAGCTACTATATATGGGTACATACAATGCTACTGAGGCGCCGGTATCTGAATATTTCGTATGCAAGTAGTCTAGTAGTCAATTCGATGATAATTGGGAAAACAAAAGCAATATCCCAGTCCTGTAGTTACGATGTGCCAGAGTCTTGATAGTATCAAGATACAGTATCAATTACGTGCATACAATACGGGGTGAGAAGACGGCAATGTCGATCAGATCGCGATCGGAAAAGTTAGAACCATACCCAAGTATGCAAAACGTGCAGGTTCCACTTTGACTGACGCTTTTGAGTTCTCTGTACTCGACCTTTTTTCCTTCCCGTGCCGTGCCGTATGCACCATCCCGTGTCTGCAAGCGCAATGAGCTGCCGATTAGTTGCTGTTAGCACTGCTGCACCAGTGTCATGCTCTTAGTAGCATTACATCGTTCCTTAAACGCAGGTAGTAACTGCATAATATGCAAGATACGATTCACTAGTATCTCAATTCTACAGTATTAGAGTTACTTAAGATAGTTTCTACATGTACTGTACATAAAAGGGTTAGTAGATAAGCTCCTCGAGCCTTGCGCGCTTCCAGGGAGGTTGGATGGTGGACATCCTGACTAACCGATTTCCTTGATTATGAGTTAAGGGGAGGGAAAAAACTTAAATAAAAAACACTAGTTATTCTTCTTGGCAAGGACCCTTTGGAAAGAAAAAGTGAAAATTCGGCGTCCGTTGCTTTTTAATAACCTTATAGACTACAAGCAGATAACGATCAGCATTCTAAATCGAGTCTGGACACTAGTAACTTAAATAGCTTATTTACCGCTCACTAAAAAATTGGTTTTAATATTTAATGACCTCATATATTATTGCGTCTATGCGAGACAATGAGTGTCTACAATAGCTGTAGGGGCGTGAATTAGGTTGATTAGGGGATTCCCTTAAGTGAGAAGTTACATATGGACATTCAAAACGGGTTTTTTTATCTAGGATTTCGCATGATGCTAGGGGACGCTCACGCGGCCGCTACGTCACTACTATCCTTGGTGGAAAAAAAAAATATCACCAATGGTGATGGCTGTTGATGAGAAAGTAAAGGCAGGACCGGTCCTCGCTCCCGAAATGATGTGCAAGCGTGTCCTGCAGGTTCTGATATCCTTCAAAGTAATTTTTCTTCTCAAAGGGACAGTATTGATTAATGTACATGTACTATAATGTCCACGCCGCTTCATTGTACCCAAAAACGCCGTCTATAGTATTGGACTCTGAATTTATCATATCGTAGTACTTGAAATTGGTAGTTCTTTTACGTTTCGGACCTACGTTTTCTTCTCTCACATTGTAGACACAAATTAATTGACAACGAAAAGATGTCACTCTCTGGGTCAAAGAGTTGCGGGTGGCGACTTGAAGGCCAAACTCGACACAATGGTTCAGATCAAAACGCAGGTAGGCTCTTTTTCGGCGGCATGATGATGGTCAAAGAGAGGAGGAAGGGGGAAGAGAGCTATGCACATTTTACCAAAAACATTCGATTTGTATAGGGTACAGTACTTGTTCAGTGTCCTAAGTGGGACCGGACACGGGTTAACCCATATTATTATTGGTTTTAATTTTTGTGTTTAGAATAGCCTTAAAGCCGGAAATAGACGTTGCATCATCCACTTTCAATCCACGATTCGACGTAACGTTGACAACTTAAGGATAGTGGCTAATTCAAGTAATTCTTATAGTGTTTGCCATGGCATAACACAGGTACGATATTAGGACCATCAGATGGGATCTTCATGCCAAATCACGTGTAATCCCAGTATCAGATTGATGCCATAGTAGTCCCACCAACTATACTACTACTAATCCTACATACCTTCTTCCACTTGGGTCGTTTCCCCTATAGAATCAATCTAGTGACCCGATTCATTTAACGGTTACCATGTTCCCTTCAGGCATAATTGGTACTAGTAGCAATAATGACGCATACCATCTGTCAATGGAAGGGTATGCCAGCGCTATGATACCTGCCAATCCGATGATAATGACCAACGATTCTACTAGTACTAATTTAGAATAGGCCCGGATAATTCCTTCCACCGCTCCACTTTTCCAGTGAATCCTTAAAGAGACTATTGAATATTTGCCAACGTCATAGGGAGACATATGGAAGGATGATGGGAATAGCTGGATACGAAGGTGGTGGAAGACCGCAGCCATGGACCTGGGGGTTTAACCGAAAGAAGCCCTACTCGGGTAAAGGCCTGCAGACTGCAAGCAAGTAGAACTTCGGGCAGCCGAATCTAAAGAAGCCCTCGGGTGAGGAGTGGACAACAGCCTTTGATGCCCGGATTGATGTGCTAGAAGTGTGCAAACAGCAGCAGGAAGCCGCAAAAGCAGTGCTGCTGAGGAGTAAACTGACCGGGATCGATATCTAACCATGCGTGATAATAGTCGGCAAAGAAGCGAGGTTCTCAAATTATTGGAGACGATACCAATGATGAGCAGCCAAGTGGTCCCTCGACACCGAATTATGTTACTACACGACACTTGTTCGATCATGATATCATGGATCTAGAAGCACCAGCCACTCAGGACGTCCCCATGATCAAAATCGAAGCAGCCTACACCAGGCCATGATAGAAAACGGTGAAGAAGCAGCAGGATGCTATAAGCGACTTGTGGATGTGGTGGCAAGGCAAACCGAGTTGATGCTGCCAAGGAACTAAATCCAATGAGAAAGCTCGAAGCAATCAACCTACGCCTGTTGGCGCAGGAGAGGAGGCTAGATGAATTGTTTTTTATTAGGCCGAACACGTGTTGAACAGCTATCCGGATTTCAGACATCCTTGTATTAAACGGCATATCATCCTGATTGCTGGAATTCACATACGGCATCGTAATCCAACGATAACTCTAATAAGCTTGGTCTCCGAATAAGTGAGGTGCCTGGTGCTCACGACCCCCAAAGATGGCGGCAAGACGACCGTCGATGTCCGTTTCTCGAGCCATTCTATTAGCTTTGCCCTTGAACGGGCCGAGAAGCGACACAACAAAACCATCGGGAGCGACAATGGCCTGATGCCTAAAGCCATGATGTTTCTTATGGCCCGAATAGAATGCTCGCTTCGCTGGCCATCGACAGGAGCCCGTAAATGTTCCGTCAATAAAGCCCCAGATTAATAATAACCCATCTATAGCAGGCCGGAAACGTTTCAAAGCGGAAACATATTCTTTAATTTTGTCCAATGTCATTCTTCCAAAAGCTGCCGATAACGATGCGCCCAGAATACGATGGTATCTGTGAAAACGATCGATATCCACGTGTCTTCATATTCAAACGATCTCATCAGCCACGACAACGGCGTTGGGTTTAATCGAGCACGGTACTCATCAGGGGATTCCAGTAAGCCAACTGCAATATTATTCCATTAATAACCACTATATAACTATGCGTATTGTAAAATTTCTACTCGTCAAGCTCAACCAGCTGCGAACGGGTGAATCGAAAACAGCGACGAATGTTCTCATCCTTCGAACCATCTAGATTAATAAATTCCCTAGCATTGTAATAGTCGGACTTAACGTCGTTACTTTAGGGGCCCTTCCCTAAAGTCGGTGAAAGCAGGGTGACGTGCGCAAGTAGGGTGACGTCTGCCAGAAATCGCTGCGACACCAGATTTCAAGGCAACGTTAAGTAGTATTATTACAAAAAGGCAACCCTACAACTAGAAATTTTTATTATGTACTATTGAAGTGCACTGTCTTTACATATGTTATTATTTAAAAATTAAAAGTGACAAAATCCGCATTCGCGGCAATCGAATCAATAGATGCGACCGATCGTGGTGGTGACTCTACAACACTTCCCTCTTCATCTCCCTCCTCCGAACATATCTGCATGACTACCCGATCCAGAGCCCTTTGTTGCACCTGGAACTGTCGTTCGCCATCTAAGATCGCAGCGTCGATGGGAACCGCCGTAAAGTCCGCAGGGTCCTCTGATCGGCTCTCATTCCATTCTTATTGCGCACATTGAAGAGCATCATATAGTGATTGATTGGCAGAAAGAGCTTCTTTCTCGGCGGCGGTCAAGTTCTTTTGAAGGTCTCGAATTGGAGCCCACATTGAATCAGGAATCTCGACACCAACAAGTCCTGAGTTTGCTTTGAGAGAAAGGCAAGGCGTGCCTTCTTGTCCTTTCGAGCCTGAACCCCTCTATTCCTTAGTGCATCTTTTGCCTTATTCTTAGCGACTGTGATAACCTTTTTAGCTCTCTTAAGTCTGGCGTCGGCCTCTTGCCTGCGTTTGTCTTTGATCTTTTGGAGTGCATCACGGGCGAGAATTGAGCCTCCCTTGCCTAGACTTTTCCGAGCGCACAGTTTGCGTTTGTGGGTTTGAATTGCTCCAGCATGAGCCTGCGCAACCTCCATCTCATGGAGACTCCCGCGCATCAGAAAGACGCCTGTAGGCTCTGATAGCCTTGTATCGAGCACGAGATGGCGAGCTGAGTGCATCCTGAACCTTATTATTGATATCTCGGAGTGCCCGATGACATTTGTCATATGAAGATGGGGGTTTTAATTTAAGGACTTCCTGTTCAGGCTCAGATTCACATTCGCCTTCTCCCTCTACCTCTACCTCTACCTCTGACTCTGACTCTGACTCTGACTCTGACTCTGGCTCTGGCTCCGACCTATACTCCAAGAACCCCAATCCAGTGTCTTTCTTCTTTTTCTTCCTGTATTCCTTTAGCTTCTTTTGAACGGCTGAGAAGCTTACCGGCCACATGCCTGCGTCCTGGAATACATGTTTGATCGTACGAGCTATAAAGGTTTTCTTACGAATCTCAGGGAGATCTCGGAAGAAGGATTGAATGTTGTATTCCGCCTCGAATGAGCGAATCCCGTTCATCATACACCTCTGTTGGAATGTCTTCCATTACCAGAAACAACCCTCGGCGGGCTGGATAAGTGGGAACTTGACGATCCGAATGCGATTCATTTTAGCTTTAAGAATGAACTCAGAAGCCTCATGGCATGTGGCCCCGTCCATCAAAAGAATCTTCCAGGGTTTATCAGGACCACAGTCGTTGTGTTTGATGAAATGGTCGAGCCATCTTATACAAATCCCCTCATTTGTATAACCGGATGGGGATACTGCCACGACCTCATGGCCTGTCATATTTTCATGAAACCAAGACTCCATGATTGTCCCACCAGGGACAATTACTATGGGGGGGGATAGCTTTGCCGTCCGCAGAAATGCCACTCTCGATGACGGTTAGGGATAGGCGGTTCTCAGGCACTCCAACGTACATCTCTTTAATCCCAATTGGAACCACTACTCTTCACCAGCAGGGCAAGCTATCCGGCACCCCTTCTCGTCCATATTGTGTAAATACTTCCCACTCATCACTCCTGTGTATTCGAGCGCTGGTCGGTATTCCTTTTTGAACCATTCGCGGGGGTCTTTCTCGGTATGCATATCCACGCGGTGCCTCGCAATAGGTTTAGTCAGTGGGAGTCAGGTAGCCATTTTTCACCGACTTTAGGGAACCCTCCCTAAAGTAGCGACGTGAAGTCCGACTATTAGTTCGTGAATAGATCACAACGCCAAGGAAACCGGTCAATTTCGCTGGCCCCACATTAGCCTTTCGTTAGCCACTTTTAGTAACTGCCGCTGACTAACACAAAGCTTTTTGGGTTTAACTGTTGGCTGGTTGAAAGTTGAAAGCCCTCTTCTAATATGCAATATCGCTGAATACAACATTCAACCCAAAAACAAATTGCTTCATAATAATAAACAAATTTTTACATGTGCCCTTATCACCCCTATATTACCCTCTTTTCTGTCATCAGAATGTAACACCGAATCGATATTATATGTACGACAGGTACTGTAATGTTAGGATGATGAATCTGCATTCTAGCGCCTTCGTGTTCTCAGTTCTGGGCTCTCGAGCCTATGAAGACTACTAAAAATGTCTCTGGATCCCTCAAAAGCGTAAGGTTAATGAATTATTCGGTTCGTCTATGAGAAAACGATGTGAGTCAACTAGACGTCCCTAAAGCAACATCTCTTGCAAATGCTTAGCACTATCATAAATGATGACAATACGGTCTCCGGAGCCTCCATATATATAAGCTAATTCAATCCCCCCTTCCAAGCTCTGCGAAAGAACACAAGCCATATTGAAAGAGAAAAAAAAAGCTTCAGTTTGGCAATCTACAGGAGGGATTCGAACATGTACGAGGCGGGATGGACTTTTCGGTGTGGCATTGAGTGATGGTGGCATATTAAGAACTTCTCGGTCGAAGTTAACAGCAAGCCTTGGAAATTCCAAGGCCATTTTCGATCAAAGAAAAAAAGAAAAGTTTTGTATTTTTCTTTTCCCCAGCGAATCCGGAAAACGATATGTTTTCAGAAACATTTAACAAGGGAGCATTGTCGAGTTCACGTCGCAGATTTACTGTATAAAAAAAAAACATGAAGGGATTTTATTTAAGCACATACTCGCGTGGAGTGTGAGAGCATTATTAAATCTTGTGTTTTAGAAAGGGTTCACAGGTGGTACAAATAATAGCAATTAGAAACATTATAACAATTGAAAAGCAAGGACAAATTTCAAAGTGCGTTCTTTGCGCATTTTTGTCTAGTCTGTCTACAATTAAGTATCACCGGTTCAGCATATATGTATCATATAAAGGTGCCACGGAGAGATGAAACAGGTTCCACAGGCCTATTAATTGGGTTCTAGCGACACACACCTCGTTAGGAAAGAAGATTGGGTATCTCTTGAATCTAGGATTAATTAATTATACTATTGAAGTAGGTTTTGGAGAAAGGAGAACAGGGAAAAAAAGAAAAGAAAGAAAAGAAAAGTTTCGGGTGGTAGTAATAGGGAGGGATGTTGGCGACCTGGAGCAGACGATGCTCTAGCCTAACGCCTCATTTAGATAATAAGACTAATTCCAGGTAGGCATGACTTCATCATGGCTCATTGCACTGGCCTTTTCGCATATTACTAGTATATTTATTTCTTGGGCTCGGAGCACAGACCGGATCAAGATTTTGAAAGGAGAATGTCATGTTTCATATGTATCGGTTATCTAATGAACAATGGGCTCTTCCCTCACCCAGGCCGCATTCTAGCAGTACTTTAGTGAAACTACGTGCGAAAGCCATGATCTTGGAGAGAAACAAACATGCATGAGTTGTACATACATGGGGAATGAGTCAACCAAGCGAATTTTAAAGACTACCAGAGGCATTGTCGTTCACAACAACAGATTACTTGAATCGTTCGTTTATGCATTTATAATGATATGTGGGTTCGTATCAGGTATTTTTATAATGACCATGTAGCACCTTCCATTATCGCATATTCACACAGCCAGTATAATATAGAGAATCATGATTGTGTGTGTGTGTGTGTATGTATGTATGTATGTACATCCATACATGCGATTGCTTCTCAAAAACATCACACGGTATCCGGTGCAGGGGCAACAAAAGTAAGCCATGGAAAAAAGATGGGAGACGGAAGTCACATACATAGCACCTATAGATTAATGGATTTATCGGATTTAGTACCGGACTTCAGATTTGCCTACATGCCTCTTCCTTTAAAAAAGCCGGGGTGAATCAATTTCTTAATACTTGCCGTTATGGAAGACAATAGTACCAAGGTTATCTGCATCAAGCACTTCATTTTCGGTAACGGAATTATTGTTTAACGGGAGAAGCTTTTGATGTTCATCCGCCCTGAACGTACAGTTGACACCAGCACAGGATGTTGGGAGTACGGAAGTACGGTAAAGCTCGGTGCCCTGGGGCCTACGTAAACTGTTGTGGACGTCATTGTTATACGAAAGAACTGGGATTCTCTCGGTTAAGGGACTAGATGCGTCGGATAGCAGGTCCAGTTACTTCACAGTTGGCTTCAAGTAAAGCTAAAGAAGATGCTCGCCACGAGGAGGTGTCAGTTGTTTAAACTGAGAAGTGAGACTGATTCGGAACTGAATAGATAAGAAATGACATCAGAGAGATTTATGTATGCAGAGGGACAGGAATGTTTATAATGCTGTTTCTATATACGAAATATGGCTAGTGGTCATAGGGATCTGGTGTAATCGCTACCATGATAATTCCTACTCTATATTGAGATTACCAATTGGGTCTTCGCTATCATTCCAATTACCAAATATCGTATGGCAAAGATATGTGGAAGGAACCAATCAAGTTTCTAAACCAGTGCTCTTCCAAGCTTTGAAGGCTTCGATAAACCTCGGTTTCAGGCCTTTTTCGTCCATGACTTGTTCGTATCCAATGATATCCTTTATCGAGTTCAATTGGTCAAGGTTACTTTCATGGCCAACTGGTAACCCTAAGTTTATGATAGGCAACATCGATGGCCGCCCATGCGCACACTGGAAAGGGAATACGCATTGGGCAAGACGGGAAAGAAGGCTTTGGCACTCCTTGGTCGACAATGGGTCGTTGAACATAATAGCGCTTCGGCAGGCGCGAGAGTTAAGGAGCTCTATAATTCCTTGTGGGCAATCAGCAATACGCTCAACCCAAGGTGTGCGAGCGTAGTCATCTTTTCCCACGGAAAATGACACGCTAGTAGAATCATGTCGTGCTATATTAGGTGAATGTGAGCGCGCTGAGACACATCTACCACTCTCCTCGCGTTTCCAAATCTCCCCGCGAAGCAAATCGATTGCTAATTTCGGTTCTACTCTGCAGCGCTCAGCGATGAGTGTAGGGACTGTGCTAAGACAAACGGTTGTATGTCCAGTGCCAGGAATGTGGCAAACATCGTAGTGACAGCCCCATGAGGCAAAAAATGGAGAGTACGCCTCAAAAAGGCGAATCTCGTGCGGCGGAACCTCAAATATGATGGGACCTGACAGCTGCGTTGTATTTATTTCAACTATCTCATTTGAACTGCCAGTTGTTGTCGCTTGTGAAAACATATCATCAATCAGGCGTTCAATGCGACATCTTTCGTCAGCTGCATGCTGATCAACGAGAACCAGCAGGCTTCCAGACTGGTGAATATCACCATCTTTGGGAGTGAGGTCCATTCGAGCAAGAATGAATTTACGATCAACCTGAGCTATGACAACCGCCTCGGTAAGGCTCTCCTTCCGCAACTTCGAATTAAACCTATTAGCATTGAATGGCTTGAGATTAGAAGTTTCTGGGGGGAACGTTTGCTCGGTGAAACAGGATTTCCCTCCCGTAAACACGTCTGGATTGATGCAGAGATCCATTGAAGATATCGGCTTTTCCAAACGAGCGAAGGCTGGGTTATTCCATTCATCTACGATTTTGTCAAGCCACGGGGTCTTTATCTCCGAGGGAGCCGACCGTGGACGTCTACCTATTAGAGTTTTCCGAAGATTATGCAGAGAACCGGCAGTATGAGGCCGCGTGGCCGAATAGTGTGGATCCCCTGAAACCGGAGTCGTGGGTTTGGGAGGCACAACTTGACCAGTTCGTAAATTAATGAAAACAGTGAGCTTTGTGAAAGGGTCCAAAAAGGGGATAACGTCATCGTTTCCATGTGTTCGAGGACTTTGTGCATCAGTTCTAGCAAAAATGTGACCGCTTTCACAGTTCCCTTGTTCTAGAGCTCGCCAAGGGCGAGCTCGCGCTGTCGTATCCATAGACGAACTCAAGTCTTCAACAAAAGCGAGCTGCTTTTGCATCGGCCTATTTCCATCGGGACAGCCAGAACGAATGTCGTTCAAGGATCCGTCGTTCCCGCTCTTTATTTTTGACCAGCTGCCATAGTTTTCAAGGTGCATCGGTGGTGCTCTTCGAAAACAGGGAAGCCTGATACCATTGCTTAAGCCTTCCTCAGCGCTATTGATGATGTCTGTGAAATCCTTGTTTTCTACATCCGGTGGAGCATGAGATGAAGCGATTACCCGTTTCTTAGACGAGCTTTCAAGCCTCAAAGACACCCCTTCCTTGCGCCCACTGCCCCGTGGACGAAAATGGTGTTGCTCGAGGAATTGATGAATCATCATGCCAAGGACATCAATAATTTGCCGAAGAGATTTATCCGACTCAAGTATACTGGCCTCGTCACCAGCCAGTTTCTGAGATCCTAAAATTGCAATACGGATATAAAACATCGGCCATCGATTTATGGCCTTGCTCGTGCCCTTTCGATTCCTGCCGGTTTGGTCGCCCGAGTCCTTTGCTTGCGAAGGCAATTCTTGCTCTTGACTTTGAATTTTATGAGGAGCTCCGGTTGTACCAAATTTAGACAAAGTAAATCTTCGATTAACTTCATCATATAGAGCATTGGCATTGTTTTGTGTAAGAATTGGGATGACCCCCAATGAGATGAATTGAATTTGCCTCGTGGGGCTGGGCAGAAGCGAAATAGCCGAGTCTATTAAAAGACTTGGAGTACGAGCTGAGACCGAAACCCAAGATTCGTGGTCTTTGCGGGAAATAAACCCTGCTTGCGTAAGAACTAACTTCGTTTGTGCGAGATTCCCTGCAGCTCGATTGGGTTCTATACTCCGTCTGATTGGGCATTTTGTGCGGATAAGGAATTTCCGATTCTTATCGGAGTCTAAGACGACGAGGTTGACTGGCTTCTCATTTGCGAGCAAAACTGCCGTAAGTGACTTCCTGAGCTCTTTCCATTCTCTCTCTATGGCATCAGGCCTCTGGAGATACAAGGCCCGGCTTCTAACACGAACAGGCATGTTTCCGAAGAGATCATTGACGGTGACTCTGGTACCATGGTGGCTGTGATTCAATTGCTGTTGCGGAGGAGCCGGGATAAGCCTAGCGATGAGCTTTGACTGATGAAAGATAATAGTATTTGTCGCCAGTTGTCCATTGCAACGTGAAGTAATAGTCAAAAGTGATAGGGCAGCCAACGAGGCTAGAAATGACCCCTTGCAACCGTGTGTCTCCTGTCCCGGTTCGAATTTTGATGAATCTGTTAACTTTGTGAGTGAGAATATAGAATAGAGCCTATCGACATACGATGCGCCTTCCCGAGCCCGCCATTTTGTTCAAATTCTGCAGCCGGGATTCCACCGCCATTATCTTCAACGGCACAGCTACCTCTTTGATGGTCGACGATGACGTTAATCTCTCCAGAATTAGCGTCCAGTGAGTTTTTGAGCAACTCCACGACCACTCCATTTAAGTGGATTATGGATATTGAAGATTTAATCTTTGCCGCCAAGTCTAGCGGAAGTGGCCGAATCGGTGTCGCTTGGGAGAGCATGGCAGCATCTTCACATAATTGTTTCCATTTCAAACCCCCGCTTCTCGCGACAATGGGAATAGTGTAAGTTTTGGGGTTGAGGCGTACGGGTTGGTCATCACTTAGTTGTCAGGCAAGCTACCTTGCGACAAGGATCCTATCCCATCTGAATACAATACTATGTACTAAATCGATCCGGTGTAGTTGGAGCGTCATACACGACAGACAAGATACCCATCGATTCTGTTTAGCCCCGAGGCCCTCACCATTATCAAGGAATCCGTGAATGGGGATATACTATAATAATAGAGCTGTCTGAGGGAAGCCGCGACCAGCTCAGTCAGACCTTTTTCCGAGCCGAGCGCTAAACCCCCTTCGGAGCTCAACTCAAAAAGTAAAAAGCGGGCGGTCAAGTTGATCGAATTTACTTCTTAGTGAAAACCTTTCAGGCCTATCATATGCCTTTTTCGCATTAGTTGGTGGGATCTGCACGACTTATCATAGGAACTTAGGAAGTGGAGTTACAATTTCGTCTTCTGAATAAAACACGTGATTACCCAATGTTCCAATGTTCTAGGCGACCCGCTTCGGGAAGGTCACGCACCGACAGCGTATTTAATATATGTATTTTCTTTTTTTTCCCCTAACATGAAAAATCAGAAAGTCTTTTGGGCGAATCGGCAAGAGTGGGGCGGCATTCAATGTCAACCAAATCCCAATCACGTGAACGATAGTGAGCACTTGGGTTGAAGATAAGGGTTTCTGTACGTATTTAAGATAGCGGAACAAACACAATTGCCAACATGCTCTAAAGAGCAATATCATTGGCTAAAAACTATGATAGGTCACTCTGTCGCCATATCAGGCAGCAAATATCTTCTCGAATAAGGAACTTCCAAATTTCGTCTATAGTACTATCGTTATCATAGATCGAGACCAACGCTTGTGTTTCACATTACTCGCGCACCTTCCAAAGCCGTTGCACCGCTCAAAACTTGACAACTGAACATATCGCGCAGTCTGTGAGACGGTCGGTCGAATCATGTCGAAACTGGTCCTAGCTGAGGGGTCAACAAGGCCTGATGGTGCACATACTACCCCTCAATCCTTTCGGGCGCCATTGATGGTTTTCTATTACTGACTATGCGTAGACCGACATGGGCGTCGACGCCATTTTTCGAACTGGATGAAACGCCTTGCACACCTGAAGAATCCCTCGAACCATAACTCCGCAGGCCCGTCTAACAAGCGCCGCGGTACTCCCCAGACGCCCAAGGGCAAAAAGGGTCAGAATAATCCCTATCCATTTTCCGGAATAACCAGTCCTCGCGGAACAGCTACTAGATATGAGGAGATTTCATATTCCGGATCAAGTGAGCATCACGAGCCGGCTTCTCATTCACAAAGCCAGTCTTCCTTCCCAGCCTCTAGCTATGACAACCAAGTCCCTACCGCAGGGGCAAAATCGGCGGCTCCTACACTCTCCACAAATGGAGAGACAACGCGCTCCGAGGCGGCATACTCTAAAGCTGGAACAATGGCTACTACAGGGGGTGGGATCAGCTGTGTTGGTGGGGGGGAAGGCAGTACATTCTCGTCTCCAGCACCATCTGTTCGCTCATTAACCACGACTCTTACGACCGTTCAATCAACTGCGCCTTCGGGCCACATTTACGGTACACAGAGTGGTCATCACCATGGCGGTTTAACGCATGCGAACTCTACCCTTAGCTCTAACAGCCAGCAAGTGCAATTCTCCCATCCGTTTCCATCGTCTCCTGCGTCAGCCGTTCCACCGTACCTCGCCCCCCACAGTTACCCGGCGACCTACAATTCTGCCACCGCGAACAACCTTCTAACCGACAATGCTTCCATTCTTACTCTTGCTTCCTCATCGAAGCGTCGCCGTAGAAACTCTCTTGATACGAATGCATCAATCCGCGCACTGGCCCCGTCATCTATATTTGGTGGTAGTCGGGAAAGCTTACCACTCAGTATTCTCAGCAGTAACATTGGTGAACCCTCGAGCGCGTCCACTATAAATGCATCAGGTATCCCAAGTCGTCCCAGCATAGGTGGCCACGCCAGCGCGGAACGTGCCAGCGTCTATTCAGCACCCGGCGTTGCCCCCTCCAATCCCGGGGGTGAGCGAAGTAGTTACTATGCAAACAAGCAAAGTTCAGGCGTTGGTGATACCGGGAGTGTCAGGAGTGGTGTCAATTCGCATATCCGAAATGATAGCACTGCTGGGAGCGTGCCTGGTGGGGCGGGCAGCCCGTGGGCTAACTCAGCAGTACGATCATCGAGTGTTACTGGTCACGCTAGTCGCCGTAACTCCGGTTGGGGTGAGCTGCCAAGTGATCGTGATGATACCGGCGCTGAAAACGCCAAGAAGGCCGAGAATACTGACGGTGCTGTTGTGGCCCAAACAGCTGAAGGCTCAAAGGATACATCTCATGACGAGGGTGATTCCTAGATTATCTACGGAGAATTTGAATGGCGTTAGGCAACGGTCCTACTGTCCGTCCCCATTGAAAATCTAGCCGAAATCTTGGCTCATGTTGTGATGGTGAAGGGTCTTCAATTCTCGTATTAGGGGAATTATTTAACTATAGATTTGGGAATCCGGGAATGAGTCTCTGTTTTTCTTTACTCCCCCCTCCCATTTTCACGTCTAGTTCTGTGGTATACTTCAGACTATGAGGTTACGGTGTTCTGGTTGATGTTTGGCGGTCTGGCTTGGTTTCATTATGATTTGATATCCCGATTCGCTCTTACGGTTGCTTCACACTAGGTCCTTTACAGCCACTCCTGTTCCTATCATCCCCCAATTTTCGTCTTATTCAGCTCGTGACCATATCGTCCCATTGCCTTGTCTTAGCTTTTTTCCCTCTGCTGATTCCTGATTATTATTACTTTCTCTAGATAAACATAGAGATAAATCAACACGTTCTTTGTTTCATGGACACACAACACGCGGTGGGTCGCTTCAAACTTTTCCCTTGAGATCTAGCTCGAAAACCTGGAGAAAGGTTCAAAGGGCCTTCATTTGAGGACGCTTCGAATTATTCCCCTGCTCTCTCCCTCGTCGTCCTCTCCTCTTCTGCCTGTTATATGCATCGATTAGCTGATTGTTATTATAACCTATATATCACTTTCAAATGAAAATGTCATAATACCTGCGGAAAGGATTCAGAAAGTCAGATGTCTAATCCCTTAGATCTATCATTTACCCACCTACTTAGTATTATATACTATCGAAGTGGCAGAAATTGAAGAAAACTCTCTAATTCAAACCCCGTCCCCCATCAATAGCACTTGCTAGGTAAACAAATTTCCTCATCCTCTTGTGTAATTAGGAACATATATGAGCCGAACATTGAAAGCTTACAGAAGAGATCCTATACTAGCCACTCTAGCTTATAATAATTATAGCCTTATGGTGACGCTGAATTGCTTTTTTTCTACAAAGGTCCTCTTATGCTAAAGGTGAGCGGCCACGTACGTATATAGTTGGTAGCATGTAGGTATACTAATATATACATAAGTACGAATGTTCATATGAAAAATATGTATATCATAGGATGGGACTGTTCCTTCCTCTTCTTTCCGTCATATATATAACCGTAGTCCTTGTCCACCCAAATTTGACGCCTAGCAGTAGAAACTTTCGAGTTTGTCTTTTTGATTCTTTTTTTTTTTTGATTTGTTTTAGCGTTCATCCTACCGATGTGACGATTGGAAAGGTAACGAATCATTCTGCGACATGAGAATAGAATAGAATACCACCCAAAGCATATCATTTAATAGTCTTATAAGACATTCATGATTGAGAAGAGCAGAACTGAAGGACTGATGAAAACAGTGCGGCCACCCGATTTGTATCCATACAATGTTTCATTAACACGGTTGAAAGAGTAAAGAGAATATACTTACGCTTTCCTTAACATTTCGTCCCACAATCGTTTTAACCTGTTAAATTTAATTCATGGTTAGGTCTCACTATCGTTATTCTCCCACGTCAATGCCGCTCTTTGATTTGACAAAACCCTTCCCGCCTGTAGACTTGTGGGTGGCGAGATATTTCTTGAACATCAGAGCAATATCCGCTTCCTTTTTTTCACTGTCGGCAGAGCCGTCTCCGTTGTTTTTCTCTGTAATGAGATTTTTGAGCCATTGATTCTCCAGTTCTAGCTGGGAAACCCGAGCCTCAAGAGATACATTTTTCTCTGTGGCTTCCTTCACTGAACGCTCAAGTGCCTGTTCCCGCTGCTTCTTCTTGACCCGGAAACGAGCACTAGCGGCAGTGTTGCGCCGACGCTTGTCTTCCTCCGCTACAAGGCGCGCAGTCTCATCAACACTCTTCGGAGCATCGCTTTGTTGAGGCTGCTTGCGCTTCGTTCCAGCAATTTGCGGTGGAGCCAGAGCCAGAGCCGAGCTCGAGACAAGAGCTGATGTAGAAATATTAGAGATTTGTGTGGTGACCGGGGTTGTCTTATCGGGCGAAGAAGCGTTAGTTGCAGTGCTCTTAGGAACTTGAGGGACAGCTTGAGTTTCGGAGGTCATTTGCATTATTTGATTGCTGTTATCAAGTTCTGTTGAAGCAAGATTAGGCAAGGCAAAATCCGCTATGCACCGTCAGCCAAATATTCCTACCATTCTTGCAGCCAAGCACCACAATTACAGAGTACACAACACAGTGCTAATATTAATAGGGTGAAAATCCACTGGATTTGGGTATGAATTAATTTATAAGATCACGTGTGCATTGCGTAACGTGTCGTTGCTGCCACGCAATATGTAACCAATCAGGATGACGGTAGTAGATGTAGAAAACTTCTGCTAATAATGCAGACGAGTTTCGTGCGGGGCATTTGAAAGATACTCGTGATAAAGTACGAAACTATGTGGAAAAGAGAGAGAGAAAAAAAGAGATGTCTGAAGACTAGGAGATAATTGAGGCGGATAAGGAACGAACAATAAATTACAATATGGTATTTCTCCCTCCCACCTCTTCCCTACGATTATCTCGCCCTTGCACACCGGGTTAAGATGACTCGATGCAAACAACATGATCAAGGACAAGCGATATTCGGTGGTAATAATTGAAGCTCGTGAAGGGGATTGAAACATAGCATACGATAAACTGCATGGATAACTTACAATTCAGGAAGTCTAGATAATCCACGCTCAAGTCTTTATCCTCGGTCACATTTTGCTGTCGAGATGTCTCCTCTGCATGATCGTATGGGAAGGGAAGGTTTATGTCGCCGAAATTATCAAAATCAAAGAATTCGGTATTGGTGAATAGCGCCAGCTCCGCATCAATGTTGAAGGAATCATCTTGCTGTTGAAGAGTCTGATCATAGGGGGATGGAATGGTGTTCAAGTCGTGGAGATACTGTGAAAAGCTGGGCACACGGCGACCATTATAGCCGGCCATGGTGAACTTCTATCGTAGACTCTACCGAAATCTTTCTGCCCCGAAGTGGTCGACCGGAGGAATTGGAATTCTTGTGCGGTCTTGGAGAGAGATACACTTGAAAAGATGAGAGAGAATTAGAGAATTGGGAAGACTTGGTCATCCAGTTCCCGTGCAAAGGATACTTCCAAGTAAGAGGGGGTAGTAGGCATCGATCCGAGCTCTACCGGGAAAGGGCATACAATAATCAATTTGACACCAGTTTCAGTTCAACGGAGCCAGAGAACATTGTAGATATGAAGTAATGACTCTTGTGGTGGCGGGAACATGTAATAAGGTACTCGATAGATCAGAGGCGTGGCTTTTCCAATTTTTTTCCCCTCTTTCTTTCTTTCTTTTTTTTTTTTCTTTTTTTCCTGGCCTTGCTCTGGTTCTCTTTTTAGCTGAAAGAAAGTGGGGAATGAAGCCAGTGGTCAGACGAGACGTGATATTAACCGAGTTTGTAACTAATAATAATAAAATGACTAATGAGATTCGACGCCACTCTAGTGACTGGCAGGACTTCCCACTTCTGAACACATAAAATAAAATCCTAATATTCTTGATGTTGAATAATGCACTCAGCTACTATTTTCGCCTTGAAGGAAGAAAGAGGTTCCGGCGTTTTTAGAAAGAAACACACACAATGATCCCGAGAACGGAACGGTGCAGAACTTTCCGAGGTGACTTGCAGTTAAGTAATCCTTGCCACAGCTATATCTTATATAGGAACGGCGATGACATCGGTGCCGCCTCATTCCCTTCACCTTCGGCTAGCCATCCTGCCCGAACCTTCATCAGATTATGTGTGTGATCAAGCGGCGCTTCTCAAGTTGACACTTAATTAATAATGTTCCCAAGATCTCCCTTTGCATACAAGCTTAAAATGCGGGCTATGCGTTATAGCCTTCCCTACGCCAGCTAGCTGCATATATCATGCGCTTCTCTGATGAGGGCACAAGACGCCAGCTCCTTACCTAAAATCGATACAAGTAAACCTTACCTCATCATATATCAATATTACATCACATGTTCGCCGTACCCGTGATGACGTTTTTGGGACTCATCATATCAACGCGCCACAGAACGTAGCGAACGGAATAACATAAGCGGCAGGAACGTTTAAGTTTCAATCCCCACCTTTATACCTTGTCTTGCCTTTCCTTATTTCATAGATCAAAATCATCAGCTACTATTAGCTAGGGACCGGAAAAATTACTATAAGGCATGCCAGTAGTCCATAACACGTAAAGATCAATACGGGTTCACGAGGAGCGTAATACATCCTATGAGGAAGCTTGGGAATCTTCATAACATATCTATCTATCTTTAACTCCCAGAGTTCTTCGAGTCTTACAGAGAGAGCACATGGGCTGAACAAGAGACAAGAGCCGATCAATTGCAAATGGTTCTATCAGGCTGATAGTACCTATCTTCACTGTGAGCTGTGACTTCAGCTATGAAGGAACTCAATGTTCTGCGCACTACCATTCAAGAAACCAATTGATTTCGAGCACCTTGTGAAAGCATTTTTCGTTCGTGCAACGGGAAACGTAGATCAGACAAGACATTTACAGCAATTGGTATATCAATAATCACGTGCCCTTATACACTTGAAAGCTTGACTCCCCGTGAACTTTCGTTTGCCCGATGACACTACTACAGTCGGCTCTACTGCTGCCATAATTCTATTTCTTTCCGCTCTCACCACCACGAAATTATATTCTGTTCTGCCCTTTTGGCATCATCCTTTCGCTTTCCACTCTCGCCCCATGGCCACAGTTATAATCTTATGCTCTGCTTGTTTAACGATATCATGCCTTTCTATGCCACCATGATCCTATGATATTACCTTCCGGCCTGCCCCCGACGGGATCATGTCTTCCTACTACGACTATTTAAGCTTAACGAAGATGTCTATTTATTGTGTTGATTATACTCAAACAAGGTTATAAATTCGCCTTAATTCTAAGAATTCCCTGTGTTTCTATGTATAAGCACTCGCTTTAGAAATCTATCCTACGGTCCCACAAGGTCTAAGAACCTTCCTTGGTCGAGTGCAGCAGAGGACGCCTTTCCGAAGCCACCACGAGGTCTTTTTGATGATAATACTGTTAAAACGAATGCATCAGTATAAATATGATCTATTACTACACCTACCATGTAGTTGCTCTTGTTCTCCACTCTTGAGTTTTGTGGGCTATAGGTTCCGGCCATAGACCTGATCCAGAGCAGGCTAGCAAAACCATCATTTATTATCGAAAGTCAGGTAACTTAGCAATAAATCTACTACTGGCAGAGCACTTAGTTTAACTTCCAACCCAAAGAGTGAGGGATCACTAAATCATCGTCAACATTGTATGAATTATAGCATATATGAATCAGCCTAGTCATACCTATGAATTGGCCTCCAATTTAATTATGTGTGTCACTCTGGCTACTGATAAAACTTGGGATATTATCAACTAGTAATTACTAAGAAACGTACGGCAAATTCATATTGAAGGTTAGGTTCACTATAATCACTAGTACTATATACTAAGGGCCCGAGTATAAATATATTAATTACTTGAGTATTAATATATGTCACGGTACTAAAATGGACAAGATTCATCCCAGGAATCCCAAGGCAGAATTTTCGATCTTTCCGGGACACGGTTGTGTACATTTCCAATCTAGAGTACTACCTACCAATGATCAGTTGTCTTCATGCTAGTTATTATATCTCCATGTCTATATCTAATATGTAGTAGTATGATATAAAGTGCAGGATCTAACATAGCCACAACAATCATTAGAATATCTAGTGTTAACCGCAACAGCTATAAATCGGGCTTCACTCATTTTAAACGAATGGACAAGGGAGAAATCACTTGATGGCCGAACATATATCGCACTTGAAATCGAGCAACTTAAAGAGTTAGTACTTTTCTAGTGCCTCTTTAAGCTCACTGGTGATTTGTTATTACTGTATTATTCATCACATAGGAATTACTGGTAGATTACTTATGTATTTTTGGTAGTATTACCAATAGATCCTCATTTACCAACCCTACTATATAGTAGGTAGTAAAATGCCGAAATTACGCCTAGCGAGCTTCGGTCATCGGACGGAAATACCAGAAGCTATACCAGACTTGCTTTAGTAATATAATACTGGGTTTGAAGCCGCTACCAGTATTACCAATAACTACTACTATAATGACGAGAACTTAAGATTTTAAAGTCCTAATCATTCATAAAAAAATACTGGTTTACTAGTACTCTACTAGCAGTACTACTTTGTAGTAACATCTGAATAAGTACCCCGGTGATGGAAATAACAAAGTTTGAATTACCCCACTATGATACAATGTTCGTTCATAGGTATGAAGTAATGCTATTATTATTCATTTATCAATATTGCCTATCTCTCCAGCTTCATACCAGTCAATAAACCGGCGAAATCCAGTCAATTCTCCTTTCTCAATATACTATACATTGAAACTGTTAGCGTGTAAAGTGGTCGCAATGATTTTCACATATCGCAAGTCAAGGAATCGGTTACCGGAGCGGAGCGGAATAACTACCATCCGGTGCAAAGTTTTCATTCTCTATCCCTTACCGCTGCAATCCTGTATTTCTACTTCCTCTACTTGAGTAAGTTAGCTAGTAGCATCGAATACCAACTTGTTCCCCTTTAACTCATCTCATGACCGTGTACTCGTAACAGCCATAGGATTGACAAGTCTGGTGAAGGGAAATACAATTGCATTTCATCCAAGCCTTTATCACAGAGAAGCGATTGGACTGATATCAGGCGAATATGGAGGCAAGAACCGAACAAAATGTCCTTCGGGTTAGATTAATTGAATCGCTCTTTCATGGACATGAATAAATAATTATCCATGATGATGATGACCATTGCCAGTGGGCGATTAAGTTGATTGACTATTGGAAGGAAATGCATTCAAGCCATTCAAAGATGTTATCCCAGCTAAAATAGCCTTCCTTTATGCTAGTACATGGCAGTCCATTCAAAGTCACGGCGGCACAAATACTACGGGTTCTTCCGCGCCGTGTATCAGCATCTTATCATGCCTCATCGCTAATAGATGCGTAAGCATGATGGCGCCAGCCTTCTCAGAATTCGTCAGCAACAAAGATCAAGTCTTCCGCAACATACTGGCGTATATCATCGAGGTAGGAAGAGAGTTTTGCTCCCATCCATAGGCATTCTTCTTGTCTCTTTACGCATCCACTTGTTGCGTTTCAAAAGCTGAGATGCAGTAGACCGACTGACCAAAGCCCCTTGCTCGTGCCTAACTGGTGCACTATATCACCTGCTGACGCCAACCTTCAACCAGTAGATACTCAAACGGAGCTTTTTCGTCGGTTTGAAACCTTTCGTGCACGGCCGAGCTTGCAATAGAGTGGCTGGCGTACACTTTCATATCTCATCGGATTATTCCTCACACTGTACACGGTTGGTTGGGACACGTTGCAATTCTGCAATATTTTTAACCTTTTCATGGAGGCGGGTGGCTATTAACCACAGCTGTGATAGCTTATTAAAGGCGCAAGTCAGTGACCTATAGTTAGATATAAGACCCACAGGTGGCAATAAATATACATGTACATGCTTAGACATATATAGCTAACCTCGGTAAGCTAACCTAGACCCACAAAATTCGCCGGTCCTCCTATAAGACCCTTGCTATTATTATTTCTTAAATTGTCCAGTCCCGTATATATGGTTTATCAATTCCAATATCGGCTTTAAGGCCCACCATACTACAAAGCATGAGTGAACTCAGACAGCAGTCACTTAACCGTTAAACGGTCGGACCCATACCAAAGACTCTAGGACAACATCACGTAAACCAAAGTTAAGAGTGTGCCCTAGTCAAAAGTAACCGGACTGCAAAAAGGGGAAAATTGGGATGAATATGTATTGAATACCGAGTAATTTACTGTAACTACAGTAGATCACATGATTACAAATTCAAGGGAAATGCCAGTGGCTGTGACGGTTTTGCTCAGGTCGTTTTTCTTTCAAGGCCTAATTCTTAAGGCCCCCAACTGACGGTCTAATTTTATAGACCTCTCCCCATAGTGGCAAGACAAAGTTTCGTAAATTATAAAGTGAAACAAAGATAATTTTCTGGGAGAAATCATTTAGTTTCAAATAATTCGTTTGATTTGAGTATACAACCACCTCAACATCATGTCAAGCTTGTGTATTTCAACTACACTGGTCTAGTGCCAGTGTGGTTTAGCGTAGTTTGAAGTCTGAAATTGAAAGCCCTGACCTTGTTACATACTGAATACCGCACTGACCCAGCGCGTATAATACAGGGCCCCACTGACAAGTTGTCGGCCTATGTCGCCACAATTTCACTCCATCTAAGGTATAAAATGGCGATGAATTGAGAAGGGGTGGGAGCATCATACCGATTGGCAAAGCATCGCAGATAAGGACACAATGAAAATGGTACAAGCCAAAGATCTTTTTGGCCCAGCCGATTCCAGCCAACACTTTAACCTCTGAAGGGGCTGGCCGGAGGAATCGACAAGACTTATCACAACTGGAATACTTTATGGAGGAGGGATTTCGCAGCGGTGAAGAGGAGGTGGAATCGCCCTTCTGATGAGTACAATACATGGCAGAAGCTCCAACGCGAGTAGATTGGCAATCCCATCACCTACTGGTACGAGAAGCGGTTCCTGTAGCCGCATCTCGCAAGCTTCGCACTGGTCCTCTTTGGGATCCTAGCCATGAGTGCTGAACCCAAGTGTGTTCAGCGGTGTAGGCAGAATGGTTCGACCGGATCGGAGACATTTAATAGCTGGTACCATATGTGCCACCGCCTGCCTGAAGCAATGGAGTGATTAGTTGGGTCCCGGGAGAATGATTGTAGGAAAATATAGTCTGTGTGGTTAGTGTAAGATTTTCAGAGTAGCATAGTGTACCTCAAACTGCACCACACGCACTATTCCCAAGCCTGTTTCGACGCCTCGTGACCAAACTGTGCGGTCACATTATCCCCCCTATCGGAACTTGACATCAGGATCCTCACCGAGTTTTGGTTTATCGACGAGGGACCCCGACTCCGGGTTCTTGTTAAGCTATGATGTGGCCGGAATATATAAACCAAACTCTTAATGGCCATAGGTATATACTCTATCACACTCCAATCCGACTAATCACAATAAGGGGAACGGCGAAGAGCCGAGGTAGAGTTTCCTGCAGATAGGTCTCCTTTAATTATAGAACCCAGCTGAATGTAATTACAAAGTTTGTTTATGTACTAGCAGCCTCTTCCTGGCAGCCTTAACCCTGCTGAATTCGATATACATACTACAGATCGGAAACTGTTACGGTCTTTTCTCCCTGAAAGATAAGTCCTCGGCAAATATGAGATGCGATGTGCAAGTAAGTATGAGCAAGTTATTAGAGATGTCTGCGCTGCTATTGAAATGTCGCGTGTGCCGTGTGGGGGATTTCTTGCAAAGGCCGCATCTATTCTTGTTCCTAACGACGATGGGCCTATTCAAATCTTCTAAAGGTCTTCTGCGATTAGATATATACTGTACATATGGTGCCGTGTGTCATGAAAGACTTCGTGGGGTGAATTGAAGAGGAAGTATAATCGGGTCTTTCGTTGAGTGTTGTCAACTATATTCAGGATGAACGGCTTAATCATAAACACTGCTCGTCACTTCCTCCATTGCTACAGAATACATACTGCTGGCCATGTCCTACAATTTCAAAAGTATCACGTGCTGAATCGGCTTCGTTATCGCCATCGCGGACGAAAAAAACCTGGCCAGCATTCTCCATTAATTATCCATCAAGTGCAAGAGAGTTACGAGAAGTATTCTTGCATCTGAACTTTACAACATGGCCCATGGCTTTGATGTAGGAGCAGCAATCAAAACAACCATCGAAAGGATCCTCAACAAGACACTCCCAACGGTCATATGCACCGATTCGAAATCCCTTTATGACTGCCCTGTAAAGCTGGGAACTACGAATGAGAAAAGATCCATGATCGATCTGCTCTGTCTCCGGTAATCTTATGAGCGTAGAGAGATCACGGAAGTCAAATGGATCGACGGAAACAGCAACCCAGCTGATACTATGACCAAGAGCAAACCATGCAGCACCCTTACGACCCCCATAAATACGAACAAGATTGAGCTGGAGGCTACAGGATGGGCGGGACGTACGGCGGAACGCACGACAGTAGGCAAACTTAACTATAAAGAAGGTTTCCCCAGTATACGTGCATATGTAATTAATATATATGCATCTAGTGTAAGATTGACACTGTCACCTAGCTAGGCTTAGGAGTTACCCATTCTTCACTAGCAGAATGTATATAATTAGACCGTATCACCCACTCTGTGGGGAGAGAGAGGGAGAATATATTTTGCGCGGTATCACATTTCCGTAAGGCATATGAATAGAATCTTTTCTTTAGCTTATAAGAGCCTTTACCGGAAAAAGTTGTTGACTGGGGTCGGCGGGTCCTGGCATTTATTGAACGTCGATGCTCTGGGGTATTAGTAGCTAACTCCCATTCCCACGCTGTCTACCTTTGAAAGTCGCGAATATAGGGTCTGAAGTACTACTATCGCCACGAGCAGACTCCCGCTAGCTGATACGAAACTTCAGGAATTTCGTATAAATTCGGCAATGAATCCGAATTCACCTCACCATGATTCTCCTAGAAACCTGAAAATGATGGAGAGAGGGATTTCACCAAGGCAATTTATATCCCTCACTGGCCTGTCGCCATGAACGTCTGGCAAACCGGCCCCCCTATTCTCGATGTAAGTTTTCTCCCAGTTGTGACCAGTCCTCTATACGGGATTGCTTGGGAGGTTCCTGGAGGCTTCGGTACTCTTTGGTAAGCTCTCCTATCATCGATCTCTTTGAGTTCTACAAGGATGTCATATACGAGGCTCAGCCAGGCCTTGGAAAGGCATCCTACCGTTAGAGCCGCAGTGGAACGAACTCAAACGAATGCTAGGGCGCAGCCTTCACCAAGTTCCAGTTCATTTTCAACATCATTTCATTCTTATTAGACAGCGAGAGTTTCTTTCTTTCGCTACTGCAGCTTTCTCTTCTAGAGACAACTCAAGTTCCTACGAGCTCAGTAACAGTTTTGACTCTGCTACCACTATTCATGTGTGTAACAACAAAGCCCGTTTTTATTTCCTTTACCCGTCTGCAGGCTTGGAAATAGTGCGTGTGGTGCAGTTTCAGGGGTTAAACCACACTATGCTGCCCAGTAACTACACTACCGTGGAATTTTGCACACGCACTAGTTTACACTGATCACACTGATCAAGTAAGGACATGTAGTATTCCCTAGGCGCCTATTACTCTGGGACCTAGTTAATCACCCCACTCTTATCCCACTGTTTGAGACAGGCAGCAGCACATATAGTATCCTCCTCCGATTGCTGATCAAGTCGAACCATTCTGCTTACACTACTAAACACTCTTTCGGGTTCGGCACTTATAGCCGGAATTCCGAATAGATCCAGTGCAAAGGTTGAGACGGGGCCATGTTAAACGTTTCTCATACCAGTATGCGATAGGATTGTCTATCTTCTCGCGTTGGAGCGTTTTCCAAGCATTGTACCCATCAGAGGAAGGTCCCGCATCCTCTTCATCACCGCTGCTGTGGAAGTCCCCCTCCATAAAGTATTCCAGTCGTGGCAAGTCAGCTGATTCATCCGGCTGCTTCCCAGTCCTTCAGAGGCTATAGTACCAGTTGAAATCAACTGCGCCAAGCAGATCCTGCACTGTCTTCGACTTCGTTGGAGCTGAGCTCATAAATGACCTCGATGAGCTTCAGGGCCACTAGCGAAATCGCGGCTTTGGAAAGCTGAAAAACACTGTTCGCTTTATCCGGACAAGCCCCAAGAAACGTGATGAGTTCGAAAGAAACAAGATCAATGAATGTGGCGATATTGAATGGTTGGTGGCTGAGGACGAGGATGAGCATCAGTTAGAAGTAAGCAAGAAGTCAGCATATCTCTTTTATATTACACGCTAGCAACCCCCCTAGCTTATCTCCAACAACAAGACTCGCCGGAACTCAAGCTCGTCTTCAAGCGTACTGTAGCAACTAGCGCTTGGAAAAGCGGTGGAGAGGTAATGACGGCAATGACAGCGGCTGTAACCCGCGGGAAGATATATCGCTGCCGGAGGAATGGGAAGGTGTAAAAGAAGTTATCAAGGCCCTCAAACCTCTTTTATATTACGTGAGAACCGGCCGAAGAGTGGGACGGCGGTCTTCAAAATTGGGTGCCGATTGTTGATGCCTCTATGATACACATCTCCAAAGCTAGCCAGCTATTCAGGGAAATGGCCGATGAAGGAGCAGTGTATAAGTGGCTTTATATCTGTTGCGAGAAGGTCCATGGGGAGCTGGATCACCACCTCCAGTTAGCTCACAAACCACCTATCAACTACACAGCCATGGTCATGGACCCTTGCCTGAGGTATGAATGATTCGAGTAGAAATAGACCGCACCTCCGAACTGGAATCAGATCCCCGAGACTAAAAAGAGGGTCCATGTACTCTCTGGAGAAGATGGGTACAGGACCAGTCGCAGAAAGGCGCGCCATCGGAATCGGTCAACTTGCCTACGCCACAGCAAGCATATTCACAGGCTGACGATGATAACGAATTCCAATATTGCCATAAAAGAATCAAGTACGCGACAATAACGAACCGAGCCAACGCACTCGAAAAATACCGTAACGAGGACGCCGTCGAGCAATTCACATTGTCGGATTGGAAAAAATAGAAAAAAGCCAGCCCAGCCTGGTCCAATTTGCGCTAGACCACACACTGCTGATTTCGGTATCGGAGGATGAGCGATCTTTTAGTCGTGCGAAATTTACGTTGAATCCCTTATGAGCATGTATGGAGTCCGATCTGTTTAAAGTGTTAGAGATGGTTTTACAAAGCCATGGAGATGGTGTCAGAGATGACGAGGAGAAGAAATGGAGTGAGGAACTAGATGTTATACCTAAAACAATTCAATGAACAGTGCTTGTTCTCCCTTTTTTTTCCCTCTTTATTTCATTTTTCCAGACTTTTCCCCGTGTGCAGTTTCTACTTCAAGTCAAGCCTGAAGCTGGTGATACAGTAGTAGTTGCACGCACCCAATTCTTAGTGTATACGTATGATACTAGTATGACAGTACTTATGCGTTTAGAGCAATACATATTGCACGGTGTGCAGTACTATGATATTAACTATATTCCACTGTAACCATCTGAAATGAAAAAGAAGAGAATTAAATGCAATAGTAGTGGCCATGTGGGAAAGAGGTTCAAGGCAAAATTCGGATTATTAATCAAGTGACCAAGTCTGACCAAAACTACACCGGTGTGGTGATACTGAAATACTCTCACTATTCCCAAGCCTAGCATTGATATGTATCATTCTTTAACGGTACTCTTGTCGCTGCTCGGATCTATACTTTATATTACGTGTTAGTCCGTATTTAGTGTTACGTACTCTAATTGATCAATACCGCCAAGGCCTGAAAAAAAATCTTTTTATCTCAAAATAACTACCTCAAACACTTCCAGTTCGAGATGGATCCCCAAACATGTTTGGACGCTCGCCGAGCCGAGATGCGAGTCGGAAAATCAAACCCAGCCCTTCCCCGCACTTTTACCATTCAACACAACGTATTATTCAATTTCGCAATGTTTAGATTTATTCTCCAGGATAGCTTCTATGTATACAGTGGGCAGGCCCTGGCTTGCAACCAACAACCCGCGGCAGTAGTAGTAGGGCCCGCGCCACATGTACCTCCTTGAATATTTTAATTTCAACATGTGGTGTACCTGCGCAGGAAGCCTGGTATTCGGTGATGGTCATTGACTTGTCCTGGCCCTTCGGGCAAAAAGTATGGGTCTTCAATACTAAAAAGTCGTAGATACCTAAAGATTCGGCATTTCTCTTAATTTTTTTTTTTTAATTTTTAAATTAAATTTTTTTAACTTACAAACTGCTAATTGTGGATCCCGCCCAGCCTGCTCACCGCTTGCGTGGTCCTAAAAGTTCCGTAGTTCGCCTCCAATGCCCCCCCCACTTTTCCTCCCGCCCGAGTCCTTTATCCTTCACCCACCAAGCCTTTTAGTTCCCGCTCGCCGCCTCAGGCTGCACCCCATCAAATTTTCT
>JAHQZX020001375.1:0-53739 GCA_019804575.2 Pseudotulostoma volvatum
TTTCAAAACCACTGAACTATCTTGAACCGAAATAAACCAAAATAAACCTAGATAAGCTACCCCCTGGGGCAACTACGTAAAAGCAGATACATCCGCTGAATCAAGTGGGAGGGAAGCAAAACGGAATAATATCGAACTCGGAACAAAACTTGATGCAAGGTGATTTGAGATAAGAGTAGTACTATCACGGGATGGTGATGAGAACACCTAATAATATTAATGAACTCCGTTGTGCTGGAAGGAACAGAAAGCCTAGGAAGGAAGCTACGGAGTTTATACACTAGTGCCAAGACATCACAGGTATGCCACGTGACTCTCTACCGGACCAAGGCTAGTACTATCATATGACAAGTACCATGCGTCGAAGGACAACAACAATCGGTAGGCCTTCCTGGGGGGTGACGAGAATGTCAAACCACTCTTCAACCTTAAACCCAATGAGATCGAAGGACTTATATACATCGAATTTCTTAAGCCAAGGTTGGATTAGAGCGGGAGTCTCCAATCTAGCACCGCTGAAACCCAAAGTAACCAACCTCATCATCAAGGTCATCTTGAGCATAACCCTCAAGAGCCCAACCTTTCCTTGGATTACTATCATACTGGGGATCCAACAGCCAGCGGTAGAGACACGGTTAACTGATGTGGCAGATTTGTGATTGCCTGGGTTTGGAACGGCCACTGTTAGGGAATGCCCTCATAAGTAGTTGGAAGATTCTCACACGGTCTCTGTCAATAACACAATAACCCAAACCATCATAACAACTACACTAGAAGCTGGCTCTATAGGTAGAGCTGTTCTCCCTCTCCTTGCCCTTCTTTCCTTTCCTCTTCAACGAAACCTTGTATATAGGAAAACCTCAGTCATTAGTGATAACAAGATCTTTATCCCGTAACAGCCACCTATATATTAGTGCACGTTAATTGGTGTTTTGTAGTGTATAACCTTGGTGCAATACTAACGTGTTTGTGTTTATTGGCCCCCCTGGAGATTACTGCCTGGGTTTTCCCTGACCATTCAACCCTAAAACCAATTTCATCAAAATTCCAGGTTATAACGCTCAAGACCGATTTTTCAATCATCCTTTCATTCTCCGAGAACCAGTGACGTATTTCTTCAGGGTCACGGGAGCTGTTGCGTCGCTTTTCAAATACTGTCTTTTTCACCGACAGACCAGGGAGCCGTTTCATAAAGTCTCGTAACCACGACTAACTAACCGGCTTTGAATTTGGGGTCATGTGAGCCCGTATCAGATTGGCTGCTTCCTCAATCATCGGCAAAGTGACAAGGAGTAAGCCGTGTTCGAGTGTATGAACGAACGACCCAATTGCTAACTCAGCGTCGCGAGCGATTGCGACCTTCTTGGTTGTTCTTCAGCGAGGGGAGAGCTACTTCATGACATGAACACCATGACCCCCTTTCGCAGGATTTCGATATGCCCGCTTAGCGTGCTCTTACCCACTTCTCGAATCCCGAATACTATGAGACATACCCATGTCGACAAGGCGAAGGTAGTCTTTGCCAATCTTGCGCTGTTTTGAAGATGGCGAAACACCCATTTTACAAAAGAGGGTATTGTAGATGTAATATTTGATGTAAGAGTATAATGAGTACGAAAATACACCTTCAAAAAGGTTAATACACGTTGGGGTGGCGTTGTAATTGCGATTTGAGAAAGGCATGTTTTATTGAATTGGGGAAAACGGGAAAATTTTTTGAGGGGATGTCTCAATGCGCTAGAGGCTTGCTCTCTCATAGGCAAAAGGTCCAACGGAACCCATCGCCCACAAGTACTGCAGAATATTTTGTTTTCATGTTGATGGGTGAAAAACGTGTAACGGTAGAGACACGTGACCAGGCTTTTTCCCACGCGCAAGATCTGTTCAGCGCGATCATATGACGAGAGGGCAGCGGGGCTGACATGTAATAATCAATTTGCCAACTCAAATAGTAGCTATAGCAAGCCTGTTAGTTGACAATGTCATTATCCTTCAAACCTGCACTTGACCCGTAAGTGACAATCGAATGAAATGAGCAGGTACTAACTAGTCGAATGACATGTCATCTAGACACACTATTATAGTATCTATTATGTAGCAACCGTGCGCGAATCCCCATGACGTGGCGTTTATACCTTGCCAACTGACGATTGAAGGGTTAGTGTAGTGAATGTGTAGCTGACCGCAAGTTGTCTCTGTGGCTTCGGTGCCCCACTAGGCTATTGGACTTAACCTTAAGAGGCCGTCGGATAGAACAGATCGGCGATCGCAAGGTTAGTTAGTAGTATATATACTCCACTAACAACTTTACGCATCGGATTGTATACCGTCCCATCCGTCCGTGATGCAGGAGCTCGTGTCCCAAATTTATGGTGCATCTTTTGGCACGCTAGTAAACTACTTTTCATTGAGGCCCGATGAATGAGGAAATCAGGCATCGAATAACGCGTCGTCCATCTACTAACCTTAGTTATGCTGGTGATTGTGTGCTCCGATTGGTCGCTAGGCACAGGCAAGGGGGTGATTATAGTAAGGTATGATGCAAGGTACTCTCATAGTATGAAATGAATTCCAATGAGCCAATCATAGCAACAACTATATTTAATCAGGGATCTCTATCATAAGAATTGTTAATCGCGATAAACGATTATTATCGATAACCGCTGATAGGAAGCCAGTTGAAACCTTGAGAAGTCTGGAAGTTTTAAGCCTGGGCACCCGCACCCACCTGCCTGTGATACATATTAGTAGGCGTCCGCGCCTGAGAGTTTGACCCAGGTTACGATGAAGCTACGGGGAAGAAGTATCATATCCTAATTCCGCCGGCTAATAATAGTATCACAGCCAGCCCTAGAACCTGCTGCGGGCACCAGTAAGTAGTATAATGACAACTTTGTTACGCGACGAACTTATGGATCAGAGTGCAGACAGAATATTACCCCTAATAGGTTGGTTGGTGGGTGTGAATTGTACCAGGCGGTGTGTAAAAACCGACCGACTCTAGTGTGCATAGGGCATAGGGCTTATAAGTAGTATCATTAGAAGAAATGAACCGGCCGGTCCATACTCTATTTCAGGTAAGGATGTAGACATTACCCACTAGTCTTCTTCTCGTTTCTTCTCGTTGACCTTGAGATCTCGCGGTTTAAAAGGATAATAGCACTAGGATCTATTCTTTGGTTCAAAGATACTACGATGCTGCTATCGCATAGACCGGTCGGTTGCAGGATCCGATCGGTTGGTAGGTCGACTCTGCTGGCGCTGCCAATTCATGAAGCTGATATGAATTGTTATATCCTAATTCCTTGCGCTTCCTGCCGTAGTCACCGAAGATGATGATCTGCATGAATCATGCTATCCCTATTACATAGTAGATTGCTTCGATTGATCTTCGATTATTCAGTCCATTTGAGTTACATCGACATCACGTTTTGGTAGTAGTAGTAGTACCTAATTAATTAATTTAAATATACATCCCTTCGTGTTTCCGCAACGAGTATACCTTCATCGTTGTCATACTAACCACATTCAATGAGTCTTTGATCCTTTATATACATGAAATCGCACAACATGACTCCATCGGGGTAGGACCATGACTTCTCCTAGGTATCGGGATTTAACATCCTACCAGATAAGATGCATATATATATATATATATGCTACCGTATCGACCCCGGTCCGCATGATACTAACGGTAACACCTAAATTATAGCTTCAGCTCCGGCTTTCCCGTTCAGCCGCATTTTTTAATATCTTCCGAATTTCCGAGGGTCAACCCAAACCGGTGCTATACGTAAGTCCCGTGTCACCACTTATCATATGTTTCTCCGTGAAAACATCATGGAATATGTAATCAAGAGTCATCGACGAGAGGATTGCCTATAGTACCCTTTGCTACATGGAGGTACAAATTCTCAGTAAAATTGAATCATTCCTCCACTAACTGGATTAACTGGATTCCCTTGAGGGAAAAATGCTTGTCTAGGTATCCATAGAATAGCAGCCTGGACAAATCTCATTATTAGAGATAGGAGGAGCAGGGACACTTTCAGAAATATCCCCAGCTATAGACAAACAAGTCCGAGTTACCATTTCTGACTCTTTCCACTCAGTAGGTACCGGAAACTAATCTTATTGACGTGGTCTTCCTCGGTGCTGTAGATTCAAGCTACTAGTAAATGATCAAATCCCGAATACTTCCGTCGAGCCCTGAGCCACGAGGTCGAATGGCCTCACCGGAAGAAGGGAAGAAAAGGGGAAAAGGTATATCGAGCGGCTTTCCCCGGACGCGAGAGCGAGAAAACGTCCCTTTTCTGCTCTGCTCGGAATGGTTAACACTACCGGTATAAACAAGGCTTACAAACATTGCGAAACTTCCTCAGCCTCGCCTTACGAATCGTCGGTCGAACAAAATCTTATTATTTAACAGTCTCACTCATCAAGAATATATCTATAAATGTGGCTCCTGTCGCCGGTCATCTGTAATTCTTCTAAGAACAACGTCATGAATGCTCCCTCACGTTTTCATCTTCAACATCCTAACCGTTAAGCTCGGGAACGTAAAGCGAATGATTGACCCTCAACTATCTACCATTGATCAAAAAGCCACTATATGTAATAATATCCCAGCCAGACATCGAGTTGAGAAAATGACCCGTTTATATACAGTCTGACTCCGGAAATGACCAACAGTTCATCCGGACCCTCTTCATGCAGAAAGGAATATCCGCACTAAATACTGCGATAGCCTCGCGTGGCTGTTCGATGCTGCAAGCTGCCGTGTCTAACATCGACGAGAGCCATGATTGCCATGATTGCGGGGACTTAACTCCCAGGTTTTCGCCCTGAGCGAATGTGAAGGCAAGGACCACGAGGATTCCCATGGTTATATATGTATAGTACCAATTTAGCTGTTATTGAATACGAATGTCTCCTCATTGAATCCAATCCCTCAGTCGAAGCAGAAGGAAAAGTCATTCCCTAGTTACGGCCACTTACTTGGGGCTGCATATGTGACGGCTCGGAAGAAATGGAAGCACAATTTCTCAATCAAGTTCCCCAAGTTTCTTTTCCACTACAGGCACCTGGGCAATTTCTGAGCAATAATTAATCAGAGAGTGGATTTAATCCTACACCTGCTTCCCCTGCCACATCTCTTTCCCTCTATGGTATTTATTAATTGTATATGTATCGGGGCCGCAATATCCACGTCTTGAAGCCTCAGGATTTTCGCCTTTGCGACTTCCAGCGTAAGGTGAACAAGAGTCATGATACATGCATACGTAAACCGATGTATGACAATTCACCACTTTCCCCAGTTTTTGAATTAATATATCATTTCTATGCATAGATTCTACATATATGTAAATTATCATGGCTGTGGAGCTAGCTGCCTGTATAATAATACTGAACTGATGTAACTATGTATGTCCCTGATATGTATTACTAGATACGCGATTGCCTTGCTTGCATTCCGGACCTCCCTCGCTTTCGCTTTCGCTTTCGCTTTCGCCATCCCCCCCATCCCCATATATATTATTGAAAAGAGAGTATAATGAAGCAAAAGAAAAGAAAACGAAAAAGCGAAGCAAGGAAGAATAAGCTAAGTATGCAATGCTCAACCCTTGCTCGCTTCAACCAATTTGACTTTCCTCTAGCCCAGTCTCACTAGAACCGCGGGGTGGGGAGCGGCCGACGCGATCCCACGAGTGGAGGGGGGCTTTGTTGACTTTCCGTTTCTGGGCCGTTCTCAGTCTTGATTGTCGTAAGAAAGCATTCACTGGCCGTTTTTTGGATACCGTGACGAGATGAAAAAGTAAAAAAGAAAAAAAAGGGGGGGAGCACAATGTAAAATCGACCGATAGTCTTAGCTGCTAACCTCACCCTGACTTGCTTCGACCATGTCAATGAATGCGGCAAGCTTGAGGCGCCGCTCATAGATATTATGGAGATCGGTGCGTCTTAGGGAGTCGGAGACGTTGTGGCCCGTGATGAGGATCATCATGAAAAAGCTCTCAATGATGCTGGGCGGGACGTTGGAGATCAGCTGCCCGGTCACGTTCCATAGCATCACGCTTGATATGATGATAAGAATGATGGTGGTGACCACGCCGCCGAGGGCCATCAGCTCGTGCCCGCAAATGCGGCCCATTACTACCGAAATTTTGTAGCTGATTGTGGTGACATTAATCTTTTTGGGCTCGGGAATCGGTAACTCCAGTTCTCGGAACAAGGCGAAGTCGTCCTCAGCGATTTTGTCGTACTGTACTTGCTCCCATCCCTTCAGTTTCGCCTGCACATTTCGCAGGATGAAACCGTCGATCAGGCCGATCAGGCCGGCATAGGTACCGATCAAGAGCTGCCAGGTGGCGTTGAAGGCTAGAGCGGGTCCAATGCATACCCACACGACGAGAACGACGATGAGGATTGCGACTCCAAGCAGGGTGCCGACTATGTCGGCGTAGTAGAAAATGATCTTTTGAAGCCAGCCCGTCGTGGGAGGGGGAATTAAGATAGATGGGTTGTTGACCCTGTCACCCGTTATTTGTCGTAGCTTCATTTCCAGGGCCGAGTCGACACCGAAGATGGAATCCATACAACGTCGCATGTACTCGCCATGGCGTTCGCGGATGTTAGCCAGAAACGCAAAAATAAAAACCATCAGTGCGGACGTGGCGGAATTGATATAGAGCTGCCAGGTAGGAGTCCAGCCGCAGTATTGGCCAAACCCAATCCAGATGAAGATGCCGATCCAATACACGATGATGGAGATTATGTGGCCAACAATCCGAGCGATATTCGACGCTATCCATTCGAAGAGGTTCTCTGACGGAAGATCCTGGTTGAAGCGGTCAGAGGCCTCCTTGTCTGCCAACTTATAGAGGCGAAGCATCTCATCCTTGCCGATCTTCGCTTTGAGTAGCTCTAGCATACGCCGGTTGCTGGCGGTCCGGGACTGAATGTCAACGGCAGCCTCCTGATGCTCTTCATAGCCATTGAGCTGCTGGCGCATCAAAAATGAGTCGAAAACATAGGTGAGGACGGCCTGTACGTCGGAGATAAGGGCTTGCCAGATCATGTTACTCCCGTACACGACTCCGGAGAAGGCCCAGGCTAACAGTGTAACCATAATGACCGTGAAGGTGTAGCCCGAGCCAGACGCACGGACGACGGCATCCAGCCAGCGATCCAATCGTTTGTTCTTGGCCACGGTATGGAAGGAGGTAACATTGTTGACAGAGACGACCACACCTTTCTCGTCCAGTTCCTCCGCGACAAGCTGCGTTGGTGCCTCGCGGAGAAATTCACGCTTAAATGTCGGCTTGCCTATGAGTCGCTCCATTGTGTGCTCCCCCTCGTTTTCCTCTGCTTCTTATCTGACTTACCTGACGACCACCCGGGGATATTCGCTCCTATCCTATGGGGGCCGCTTTGGCTCGATTATGCTTGATGATAGACCCTGAGGTGGTGCCAGACCATTCGAAAGTAAGAGGCGGCAGGAGAAGAGAAATTTGTTTGGAGATTCAGGGATACAGCCTTCCATCGAGGCGCGTGGCGCATGGCAAGATAAAAAGAAGGGGAAAAGAGGGGGAGCTGTCGGGATATATAGAAAATGGAGAAGAACATTGGGATGAATCTTTTTTTTTTTTTCCTTTACTTTTTTTCTTTTCTTTTTTTTTTTTTTTCTTTTTTTTCAAGCTAACCTAACTGGGTCTTTTTCTTTTTTCCTTTTCCCTTTGCCTCTTTTCTTATCTAATAACTAACTTCTCCGGGACTAGGGCGGGTTTGTCTCTCTCGAGTTTCTTCCCCGTTCTCGTGCCCGGCTTGCTTTTCCCTGCCTTCTTTTTTTAATTTTTATTTTATTTTTTTTTTTTCTTCTCTCTTTCGCATCATAAGATTAATAATAATAGACCCCCCCCCTGGCCTTTTCTCGGCTCTTATAATCGTATTCTTCGTCAAATGGATCTTCACTATCGAATGTCCGCTGGGGGCTTTTTCCTGGACTGGAGCCATAATACCAGGAAAGCTCAATCAATTCAGGCTTGCGCTTATGCACCGAGGTAAAGTTATCATATGGACCCTGCTCCAGCCCATCTTACCGTGGCGCGTTAGAAGGAGTGGAAGGGGCAACCGATCGGATAGGGCAATCGGTCGGCTAATCCTATCCTGCACCAATTTTTCATCTTGAAATTTAATCAAGGGAATCTAATAAAGTACCTGCTTACTGAAGTGATGGTGATGTATATCCGTCCTAACGGCATTATCCGACCAGTTACCCCTCTATCTCTTCCATCTCCATGCCCTCGTTACATGTGTCATTTGCACGTGTGTTCTATTATGTTCTATCAAGCTCCCATGTCCCGAGTTTATTACCCCTGTCTTTTATTTTATTAAATAGTCAAATAAGAGAAAACAAAATAAGCGACAAGTCCCATCGACGGTAGCCAAATAGTTCGAAGAGGTATTGATCTAAGTGGCAAAGGTGGAATTTTCGGCGAGGAAAGCTCTAGAGATCAGGCGATTTCTAACGGTTGCATGAACCGGAAAACTCTGGGGCGAAATCCTCCCACCTCAAATGAAGAAGGAAAAAAAAAAAAGCGGGATGCAACCAGCCGCCCAGCCCGTTGACTCAAAACAGAGATTGATAAGTATCAGAACGATCGAGAGAGAGAAAGAGAGAGAGAGAGAGAGAGACAAACAGCTCCACTGAAATCAATTCAGTGCTACTATATATAGCGCGTAGCATCTATATTCCTACACTCACTTATGGACCGTAACCGCTGAGAAATTGGTCTTCCCTCCCCATGTCTGAATGTCTGAAGAGGAAGAGTCGTCAAACCAACGCGACCTGTCAAGATGAATGGGGACCATAAGGAAAGGAAGGAGGAAGAATGAATCGTATATCGGCTTGGGTGGGCCGTTAACTCCCCCATTTTAGTTTAGCTTACATGTCATCGTTTCAAATCTGGTTCTGGGATGTCGTACCGACGTACTATGTACTGAACTAATCCGTACTAGGTCAGGTACGGGTACCTAAGGCATCGGTTGAAGCCACCGGCGGCCCCGTCCTTGCGTGCCTTCGGGGATAAAACAGAAGTTCGATTTTGCTTCCGGTGGGTTGTTCAGGGTAATAAGTAATAATGATTATTGAATATCCGTGGACCCTTCTTTTGCTTTCCTTTCACTCGACGCTTTAATACTAATAATAATAATGATAGATTCCACGCCATTGGTCTTTTGCAGCCCTTACACTCTCCAGTCATCATCCCGGAGTCCCAACGACTGAATCCTATCGATGAAACATCCTGGTTGACCACCCTGGAATTTTGAATTTGCAGGCTAGATGATGACTTCGGAGGTCGCTTTGGCCTATCGCCTGCCCTGCAAGGTGTGGCCAATCGAGAAAATGCCTCATGGTCATGAATGGAGTATAGGGTCTCAATTAGCCGTCTGCCTCATCCATCCCCTCTAGCCATAGAAGATCGGAATGAGCTGCACGGCGCGTGGGAATGGGATCTATGTTCGATATCTCGTCGGTCTAATTTCATCTGGAAAGGGAAACATACAACGTACAACCACTAGAGTCCCATTGCATATTTTGCATATATACATTAGCATGTATGTAATTCAATGGATAGAAGTAATAATGTACTAGGAAGGAGGCACGGCCATGTGGACCTTCGCGCTGTCCCAATAGAGTCAATATGACCACGAGGCTCTAGCTACCATTAAATTCGCACCGGTCTTTCACTTAGAGCTTGGCTATTAGACGGGGAGAAACCTCCGTCCAGATCTATATGACAATCTCGAGCCACCTGCAAGCCATAGAATAACCTAATGGAGATAAGGATTGACATGGGGAGGGAGGAAGGAATCCAACCTTGTCGCCTGTCCAGCGCCACCAAAACAGAGAACAGCCGACTACAGAGTTGCGGAAGCAGCTTCGGTCCCGATTCTCGCGGCTGCCTTTGCCCCTCCTCCTTCAACTTCATTTTCAATCTCCTCTTTCTCCCCCTCTTCTCCTCCTCCTCCTTCCCTTTCTCCTCTCCCTCCCGTTCTAATTCTCCCAGTCTTCGCGTATCCCTCCCTCTCTTGTCCTCTCTATGCTCCTTTCGGAAAAACATAGAGCTGTGCGCCGCGCGGATAGTATAGCTCGAGAGCCACGATAGACTCGGTTACTGTCACGCATGTTCCCAGTAATCCTAGAAATCGTAAAGTGCCCCCCCCCCCCACGCACTTCTGCGGAACCGTTCATACTAAAGCCGTCCAGGAGGCTACATTTCGCCTCTCAAGAATTCGTTCAGTGTTCCCGCAGAACCAGGATCCATAGCGGATATTGATGGACCTCCTCGCATAAAGTTGAGTAAAGATGAGATGGGCTAAAAGTAAACTTCCACCGCCACGTCGTCATCGTCCAGCCTCCTGATGATACGGCCCTTTCAATCGTGACTCGATGGACTGGATCAGCAATAGCACCGAATAAGGAGTGCCCAAGAGCACACCCAGTAGCTAGTCTTTCTTCGACATGAGAGAGAGGAAACCGTGACAAGACTTACCCGGAGGACTCCTTCCTGGATCTCATCTCGGATATAACGCCGCTCATGAATCTGTCCAAGGCAATTTCCCGTCTCTGGCAGTCGCTTAAACTAGAGACACAATCTAATTGAACAAGGTGATTCGAGTGAAATGCTAGAATATGTGGACATGCCCGCGCTCAATGCGGGCCTAGACATCGTCATTGACCAGATAAGCACATATATGACAAGCGGCTTTCCCGGTGGGCTCGTCTTCTTCTCTGCCTTGCTTTTAGTCCTAGTATGCCTTGAGAGGCAACCAATCAGGCTGAAAGAAAAAAAATAGACATTGGGGATCGATGAGAAATAATATGTCCTATTCTAGGGGGAAGCCTTCTCTATATTATAAAAATTTTCACATCATATATATCTCTCTGCTTATTTATCAACTTCAATCTACCCATTCGGAGCGAAGCCTCCCCATCCCAATGAGTGTCTATTGCCCGAGGAAAAAGAAATAAAAGGGGAATAAATGCCTCACTATCCGTGCCAAGGAGAAAGAAACCTCTATTTCGATCTTGTTGGTGAGGCCCGTGAGCATGCGTATGTAGCTTCTACCAGTCTTCTTCAGAACGGAGGATATTCAGCAGCTGGATGATGACCCTTGCTTAGCTTCTTTTTTTTTCTCTTTTCTCGCTTTTCCCCCCTTCCTTCCCTATCGATGTCGCTAACAGAATCTGCATCTATATGGGCAATGCATATATATGTACATCATAACAAGGATATCCCGGAGTTCCTCATGCATACATGTGCTACCTTCCAACAGACATCCACACTATATATACGTCGAGACCTGGGCCTCATAGGTGGCAGATTTCGTGAATATATCCCTCCCTTCTATCCTTTTTCACACCTACAACACATGTCACGATGAATTAAGGAATAGATCGTGGTATCAACGGCTGGCAGGCCCTGTTCTTGCTACGTTCTATCACGCTTATCCACACTTCCCGAGACATAGACGGAGTAATGTTCTCTCTGCAACCTCTATATGTAGTCTACAATGTTTTACGGCCCCGACATGAAAGGTCGTACAACCCTAGGCTCCTCCATAACCCACCCGGTTCCATGTGTAACCTACGAATAGGACATATTTTAAAAGAAGAAAAAAACGGTATGAACGGACATAGTAGAAATAAGAAGGGCATAATAACTGGAAACCCCTGCGACGTAGTTACCTACGTCCGCAGCTTACGTCAAATGGAAGCCGATAGTAATTTGTGCTGTACAGACATCGAAAATGGTGCAGCTAGAAACATGACGATATTTGGAAGAACATTTCCCCCGAACGATCTCGTGATCGGGATCGATGATCGGGCGCCTGGATGAATATTATCCCAGTATTATTTTATCCTAAAAAGGCTAAAGGGTCAATTCGTGACATCTTTAGAACCTACCTTAAATACTACTAGATAGGATAGGAATCCTCATCACTCGTTCTCCGAACAATGGAATATCTCTTTTATTGAGAAGGAATGAATATAAATCCGGGCCCGATGATCCACCTCCCCGATATTCTATTGGAGCCGAGGATGGCACGACAAGGCGGTCTATGGTGATGTACAATACTAGTAATAGTAGCAACAACTAGTCCACTCTACTACTAGTGCCGGTGGTGGCTGTCTTAGCGTCAAGCTTCGACCACTTGAGACTCCAAGTAAGCAAGCTTGGATAACATTTTCATTCTAGGCATGGGCAGGTAGGTGGGATTAATCCGAACTCCTCGAGAACACAACAAGAACCCCAATTACATTCGGGACTTTACCATGAGTCGAGAATCTGCCGTCATCTGAAGGAGGAAGGACTCGGAGGGAGGGAAACAGATGGTATCGCTGGCAGTGTGTTTAAGATATTAATGTTGCGCAGAGGGTCAGCGATGGTTTTATAAAAACCGGCCCCGGTCACCTTTGTTTAGTCAACGATAGTGAGTGGTTGGACACAGTACTAGAGTTATTTTTAATAAGAGGGAAACCATTGCAGCCTTTCCTTAGAAACCAATCCCAACCGTTCCTAATACTGCGCTCGTCCGGCATCAGCGGATCACCAAATTCCATAAAGTATTGAGCGAGCGCCTGTCCCAAATCTTGAGCGGCCGAGCACTGAAGTTACCGAATATTCTGCCACTCACAATTCACACTTAGCAGTCTGAGATGCTTGTGATAAATTCAAAGTCTCGTTAGCTTTGCTTAAAAGCAGAAGAATACCATATATCATCGCCGATTTGAGTATGAAGTCGATTACACTGGTAAGTGTTGCGATCCACAAACTATTCGATCCACAAACTATGTGTACTAGCTACTAGCGAGGAGGCGGATGACTAAGCACACAACGGTTATAAAGGTTGTGGGCATGGAAGCGAAAAGAAAAAGAATCAAGTAACAAGTATCAAGTATTCAGTTTCAGTTTACGTGGTACCACTTATTTCCATAGACATACCAACAGTAAGCCACTAGCGAAAATTCGCTAGGGAGTCCCCTTTGAACTTTTCTCACGATCTAAGGGCATCTTCGGCTAACTGACAATCAGTAACAAGTTTAGCAAGCTGCTAGTCCAACTCGCTACTCCGACTCGTTGAAATATCATATAGCCAAGTCATTTGTATATACTACCTACTCTGATACAATGCCTAAGCGGGCTAGGGGTGAATTTGCGCTTGGCGCCATGAGAACTACGGTATCATCATGGTGGGCTTACGATTATTCCACATGTATAGCGTGGCCAATCCGTTGACTTTTCAGGGTATGAGGCTCTAGAAGATTAGGTAATAAGATCTACGGTTTTTCCTGACTGTTCTTAAGCAGTCGTCAACAGCGCACTTTTCAGATGTGACAAAACCTACGCACAGCATCAGAAACCAAAGAACCTAGGTAAGACTGCCGCTAGTATTCTCCCCGGTTTCGGCTATAGAATATCATATCCTATCAGAGTGGGAAAAGTACTCTGCGTCTACTTCGTATCGAAGCCGCTATCCAGTTCATCCATGTCAAATTAGGGAGGGACCGGACGTCCTTGCAGGCCGCACCAGCCAGCATTGCGGGTCTGCAAGAGAGGCCGCGGCAGAACACCACATTACGATTAGGTGCTGAAGTACTAGGCATCTGCCTCTCTCAGGTCTCGGGGTACTTTGTCTCACGGAAAGCCGTTAAGTTAAGACCAATATTAATATCTATGTACCATCATATGATTTAGTAGACCCTCGCGGTGGCTGAATACTACCTAGATATATCAAACGCTAAGGATATCGATAAGGTAGATCAATAGTAATATTAATATATACATAATGAAGGCAGAATAATCCTTACCATCACTAAATAGCGGCGTTCACAAGTGATGCCAGATGATGAAGTGATGAAGCCACCAAACCCAACGGAATATAAGCTAAGTAATGGCTGCTGCAAGGGATGGAGCTGAGCCGGGTAGGGTGCCGCTGGAAACCGTGGAGTGGGGAGAGAAGGATTGGGATTGACCAATCATATCATGGTCAGTCCGTGATGGCAGAAGGGGCATTAATAATGGGGAAGAAATGATTGGTGTATTCTAGTATGGATGCCTAATTGGGTACTCGTGTTCCCTTCATTTCTACTAACGCCAACAAATTTATATTATTATTGGCCAAAAGATTATTTTCCCTACAATACAGACTCGGTCCCAATTTTAAGTTACACTCTGATTGTTATCGGTTATTTCACAGACATATATTTTGCGTCCCCAATGTTAAATTCAACTTCTTCCATTATGTAGAAGTGATATCTTTTAACTATTGAAGTGAATAGCGCTAAACAAACGTCACCTCCCAAGCCCCAATGGCGACTGATGATGTCACGAGCATGCTGTCTCAGGTGGCACTGAAAGTATTATAGTAAATAACCACTACTATGTTTGCTACCCTCGGACGCGCTCCTCAATCTCATGTCTTTGCACTATAGAGCACGGTTGCAAACGTTAGTAACAGTTCATTGCAACAATAATTGCATCCGTATCTACTAGATTCACAACGAGTTTAGGGCTCTCGCAACTCTTCACCCCATTCGCAAGTTTGCACCTGCAACCCTTCTTAACTTCGCAGTTGTCATAAGACCGCCTCGGGGTTCATTCCCTAGACCTTCCGCTTGTGTGATTTGCACTAGAGCTAGCGCTCTCGAAGCTGAGCACTCTAGCGCTTTCCTTCTGCGGGCCAAAGCCCGCTCTCCTCCGCAATTCGCTTTAAATCCCCTTAACTAGGAATCCTCTTAACAAGTCGCATCCGCGCGAAGATTGAAAGTGAGCTGGGAAACTAGGGGTATCTCCTTGACGCGAAATGATGTCAGCCGTGATTACCCAAAAGAGGTTGTTGCCCACGATCGCTTTAGTATTGAGTTAATAATATTCTCGAAGACTGAAGGGCGCTGTCATCATCCACAGAATGACCGCCAGCAGTTTCATCGTCAAACATGATTACCGGCCGATACCCGGGATATTGGGCCTCCGTTGTTGGAAGACATAGTGTTCGTTCACTCGGAGTCATATTGGCGGGTAAAAAAAGTGGCATTCATATCTGAGGCAGTGGAAAATTCTTTCCAATTTTTAGCGGGTGCCTAATCGCTAAGTTAGCGTAGGCGAGCTGGACATAAGCTGCCGGGAAATCAAATATCAGCCTTTTCGGTACCTTTACTGCTATAGTTCCATGTAATGGCTCGCTGCTGCCGGGGCCGGGTTCGAATTCCCGGCCTTGGCCGCCGTACCGTAGTGAAACTTACGGTACGGAGTGTAATAGGTTATATAGACTACTCCTAATCATGCGTATGCATGGTGTGCAGTGTGAAATGTGATTGGAGGAGATGAATATCACAATAATGGGGATTTCTCCTTTGGTGCATTCATCCAATTAAGATGTGGAGTCCTTGACAGGGGACCGCATCTGTATCTACCTACTTTATTGCCAGATGTCTTCGAGCTATGATTGTGCGGACTCGTGGCAAACCAGAAGCCTCCCGTAATTACCCAACGTCAACAAGCCAGAACGGTAATATCCAGCATGATCCATTGGTATTTATCACGGGAAATCAGTGGCAGGCATGAATAGCAAATGACTCGGGGTAGCATTGAAAACTTGGAAATCAAGCAACCGATGCGAAGCGAGAGTTATATTAGGAGGTATGGCGACTAATGATGGCGAGTGTCTTTGATATTACCAGCCCTTGAATCTCGAATGACGGGGCCATCGTTCACAAACTGCCCTACAGGGAATAGCCCCGACCATTACTATCAACACTAAGTTTTGGGCTGCTTCGTACCTCGTTGTGGGTCTGAAGGACATATTGTAGCCAATCTCAAAAATTAATAATTAATTAGATAATTAATTAGATGATTATTAGATAATTAAATTCAAAAATATGTTTGGCCTACGGATCTTGGCGCTCCGAAGAGTGACCCAGATATTTTACTACTCGACAGTGGGTCTACCAGCCAGAAATGTCTTCATTTACTATTTGCAAGTTGTCTTTGGTTCATTTACGACCAAAAAATTATTTTATATCTTATCTGCACATGTAATTACAAAAGAGAAATCCACTGCCGTTGAAATTCGATCTCTCTAACATATATATGAATCATGATTAGTGGGTTATAAACCACATTATCACACTTTTTCACCTTCGTAGAAAAACTAATTAAAACAGCATTAATAATGTGTCTAATATGCGATAGATAAGTCTTCGGATTTCTTTTACCCCCCACGATTAGCGGGCAGGAAAAAGTCAGTGATCATCATTCGCAATCCATATAAATTAAAAGTGCTTTTCTTCTGACTAAATGTCCACTACTCCCTTGGCTTAAGATGTCCCCCACCATGTATAAAATGCTAAATGTTAGTGGCTATGTATCTGCGGGAGAAGTTTCGAATTTTGCTTTTTCTCTTCCTTTTTTGACCAAGAAAACTATTAACTTATTTGGATTTGTCCTCTATTCCACGACGCGATTTATATTCAGTGTTGTTGACGTAGGAATTACTGATGTTGCCCCGATTCTTCCGCCTCATGACTTGGTGGAGTAGCTTCGGCATGTTTTCCTTTTCTAGAGTCATCCTCACAGCATTCCGAAACAGGGTCGTTACCTTGACTATTTTTCATTGTGTTTTCTCTCTCACGCTGTTGCCGTCTCAGTCTTCTCTAGTGGCGTTCAGTAAAGGCGTGACCTCGCTGGTACTTTAAAACTGTTTTACTTCCGAAATGTATTTCTCTAAGGCGCAAGTTAACTCGATACTGGGAGATTAAGTTGGTACATATGCCCAAATATATGCACCTAGATTCATACACGGAGCTTGCCATTAACATTTCGAAATTAAGCTGCTCTAGCTCCTTGTCCTCACTAACTATCACTTTGTCATCCCCTGAATCATCGGACTCGAGTCTATGCTCCTTTGTATCAATCTGATAGTTATATAACGTCTGCATCTTCTACTTCAGGTGAAGATTCCCGTCCAGGCTCTTGGGTACCGATTACCGCATCCTCCCATACTTTCGTCTTGGTCTTTGAGCGCTTATTATTCTCATGAATTGCGTTTGTTAGGATGGAGACAATGGGTTCTATAGAATAATAATGGATCAGAGGAATAAAATAAAAGATGTATATCACAAGGTGGCAGGCAGAATCAGTTATTCAAAACACTGCGCCCGTTCTTGAGAAAATAGACGGACTACCGGGGGGGCACGTGATTATATAGGCTAGTACTAAATAGGAATGAACCTTGATTTCATAAGCTAGGCGGCCGGACATGAGGAATTTCCCTCACCAAAATGTTGCCTTATCTTTTCCATTATAACTCAGCCCAGCCCCAATTTATCAAGTGATTTAAAAATTTACATGTATATACCAGACCCTATAGAACAATGCTAGATTGTTCAATTGTTCTCAAATGGTGGTTGTGGTTATTTATGATGGATTGTGCCGAGGCATCCAACTACCCCGGTGCTGAGAAGTGCAATGATTTGATTTTCCAGCCCGCTTCTCAGTCGAAAGGGGTCGAAGCCCGTGCGGGCCGCTATGAACCGTACCTACATAGTATGTAGTGTCGTTATGTACCTAACAGTTATACGATACCTGATGGACCCACACATGGTGGGGCAAGATGTGCAATCAGTAACCTAAACTGCGGGATTGGTCTGTGACAGATAAGTATCTAGTAGGTAGCCTATCTATCCCGCCGAGCCCACATCCCCACTGTCCAAATACGCTACTGGGGTAGCTCTCTGTCAAGGTTTTGGCGTTCCGCCACATAGTTAACATCTTAGAATCCCTGGTTTAGCCCAGAAGAGCCGCTACTGTACTGTAACATGTCAAACAATAGTTTTGTACTACATACGCTATCTTTAGGTACATGACTTAGGTAATGATAATATGCTCACAGTACCGTATGACTAGTTATTATACGGGTTAGGGAGAATAACTCTTTGTTTACCACCTACCAAGCATTATCTAAGCTATAGGTCTCAACAATCATGAGCCAGCGACTTGCTGGTTGATAGATTACTAATAGTACTATAGAATATGTTGTTGTCATTACTATAACTGCAAAGACATATAATCACCACTTGCACTTCCTATATACGTAGGATCACTTTACTAATCCGGAAATTCCAGGTTACAGTTAAGGTTAAGTGGGGTGGTCGGCTACGTGCTCTTCGTGGACGGAATCACTCCTTTCAATTGATTATATGACCACTATGTAAAATAGCAGTAGCTAAGTTATACCATATGTTGAGGGAAATTCCCGGATATGATACTATATATATGTACCCTTTTGCCCATTAATAGAAATGATCTTTGCCCGGATGTACAGCTGCAGCATTGACGGAAGATTAGACTCTTCTGGTCAAGTTGATAAAGCTAAGTGTCATTAGCTTTTTACTATCCCATAGATCTCGACACCTATCCATTCGATCCTCCTGGCCGTAGGAATATTGTTGGTGGCACAGGAGAATCAGATACATCCGACCCAGATCATATGATACATACATGAATCGGACGGCCCGAGGTAAGCCGAAAAGAATGATATTAAGCTACTATGTATACTATATTGGATTCGGACGGGTAAACACCAAAAGGAATAAAGGCTAGCTAGCAGCTCAAACGTCAGAACAGCCGTTGAACTGTATCGGACTGTAATAAAAAGTAAGAAACAACTTTCCCAACTGTGGAAATGTTGACTCAACGCAGCACTTACTGTCACGAAGATAGGGTTTCTCCAGCTCAGTACGGCTTACCCAGTACAATGAGAATAAAATGGTGGTGTTTCGACATATGTAGTATCGAAGATTTACAATACGCGCGACAACCGGTTAGCTAGATTTCAACATTAGAGGGCTTCTTGCAGTCATGAGGATTTTAAGCCCTCTTGAACCTCTTGTGACAGTGTTGATACAAATAAAGCCATTGTCATCAAGTCGAGAATTGCAAAATCCACTCATCTCAGTACAAGATTGTCGCGCATACACATAGATGATCCTTTGTAAGAATTATGTTATACATAAATGATAGATGTAACGCAGACAGTTGGACGGATTAAGAACAAGGCAAAGAAAACAAACGGGACGACAGACAGAAGAGTCATGTAACTGGCGAATACAATACAATACCATGAGGTGCCAGGAATATACACTGACCTCCGACATTGGGAGCGCCATACCATGTGTAACAGCCCGCACTTCATATTTAGTCATTGTTATACTGGTACTCTTTCTCTTTTGTGTGTTGGGCCCGAGATCCCTGGTCGGACTAATCATCCCCTTCTCCACATCCCTCCAGGATCCTTCTTTGGGATGGAAGGTCATCCTCCTCATCATACAGCTCTTCTTGCTTTATTACGACTATCCTTTGTGTGCCTTTAATATGTCATGCATATGGCCCTCAGAAGTGGTATGATCGACTCCTCTTTTGATTCTGGTTTGCGAAGCAGGTTTCACCTTCCCGCCACCTCATATCCGACATCCACCTCCTGGGTCCCGGTTTTTGCCAATGAATCCGTATCCGGCGTATGGCTAGCGTGGCGTAAAGCATCCACTCATAGGGTAGAGTTTCGCATGCCGTTTTTAAAAGGTATCATTCCAAGCTTCATTGCCAGGCTTTTGTCTGCAAGCCATCCAAGGCTGGGCCGGCTTGAGGAGAATGCATATATCCAAAGCCTAGCCCTTCGTGATTATATCAAGTCAGGTGTAGATATCTCTAGATATCATTGGAGCAAATTCATCCATGCTAGCAAACTTGGTGTCAAACCTTTACCGAGATAGACAGCTGCAGTCGAAATTCTCCTATGTTAAAGTTATTAGCACGCATCAATCGAACGCCTTTGTGATTCACTTGAGGGATAGTATGGGGGGGTGTAAGGAGTGGCACATTCATAAGTTAGGATATTATGCAAACTACATATAATTTATCACCGCATAGCATTGGTTCCGATTATACTCATTTCACGAATGATGCCTTGGAACAGATAAAAGCGGACTATGACATCCTGCTGACGTTACTAGCGCTACTCATTTCTCTGGGGGCTCCGAGGGCCTAGAGCTGAAGGGTTGACAACTGCCTATATGACCTTGTCATCAATCGTGATTGCTAGTTCCTTTATAGAGAGAGTATATACACTGCACTTACTCACTGGTGATCTTGACCGTGGTAAACAATTAAGGGCAAGTCTTGTAGCGTCGTACTAGTATTGATCTTATTCTTTCTAGACCAGAATATTATCGAGAAGAGGCTGATTTGCAAGATATGGTATGAGAAAAACTATCATTGGCCATTTTCTATTGCTAGAAGCTCTTCGATCACAAGCAGGCTCATGCATTGGCTACAGTAACCGTTTCATCGTCCATCCTTGATTCACATCCGTTATGATAGATCAGGCCATATAGCTGAGTCCTCATTCATTCAAGTTGAAGTGATGTCGCCAATATGTGCTTAAGCAGCTTACTCTTTGCCTTTTTAGATACATGTATGTCTGTATACGAGTTGGGAGGTGGTATGTAGCCACATGCATGTACATAACCGATTATATAATCCAAAACGACCTACAATAATTTCGTCTCCATAACGCCGATGTGCACATACGGATTTATGATTTTTCTATGCGGCCATTGGAAACATTAATTCTAAGGGCCGAAATTAGCCGGATAGAATCTGTACAGATATTATTCTAACCCAACCGCTTTACCGGTCACTAGCCGGGCCGGCGCGCTCCTCCAGAACCCCCAAACATCCACTGTCTTCAGCCGACCCGCGACAATCGTCAACGCGACGACATAGAATATCTGAACTGGATCTTTCCGTCGCTGCTACAAGTAAGCATGTAGGGTTGAACAGAAAATCCACCAGTATACGGATCAAGTGATGTTGTGTTGAATTCTCGAATTATCCCCTTATAGGTAGGGCTCCTATCGAATCAAATCGAGTCGAACTTCAGAGAGGTTCGATTCGTGATCGGTCGAACTTTTATCACGTAATAGAGGTAAAATGTTGGCTGGAGTTCTCTTGCTCTGTTCTAGTCGCCTTCACCCTTCCAGCGCACTGGCAAAGACTTGAAGATATTCGTATATTGTTACACCCCTTTTGGGAGTATACAGAGTTTGTCTCATGAGAAGCCTACACTTCTGCTTGGGGCTCGACTCTATATTCAAATTCAGGCTACATTGAACTTGATTACGCGGAAAGAGGGTTAATATGCTGCCTTTGACGATACCCTCGTTAATGCTGTCAAAGCTGGAGTTAAGACCTTCGAGAAATATAACAGCTTCATGCGAGACAATGATATTTACCTAATTACCTCAGTTCTCAACCCCTAGATCAAGACACAATGGATCAAAGCCCACATGCCTCAGGCTGACAACGTGATCAAACGAATCCGCGAGTTCCTCAAGTCTACCTACCCCTCTGAACCCTCCCTGCCTCTAAATATAGAGAACGACAAATACAAAAGCCTCGAATATCGATTCCTCGAGCCATACTAGTCATCTATCGAAGACACACCCGAAACCTCCGATATTGATGGATATCTTGACAGCCCACGAGTTGCTTACAGAGGCAACACAAAGGAAGACCAAATAGAGTGGATATTACGCTAGTGGGACGCCAATCAAGGTGAATTCAAGCTCATAGCGCAGGCCGCTCACGATGATCCTCTAATACCTTGGTCAGAAGCCGACATCGAGCATCTCTTCAATATTGGACGCGATATCCTTGGTATACGGCGTCTTGCGATGAATGGGGATACACTATGGACCTTAATCATGTTGAGGGATATGCTGAAGGCGAAGGAACCAATTAAAAAGTATGTAAAATAGTCGTGTACAGCAACATTAATTCATGCGGGTAAATTATCTATGTATGATTATAATTTTACGAACTTACGAATCGAATCTAGCTAAATTCGAGTTCGATTTGTACGACTTTGTCGAACTTCGAAATTCGTAAATTCAATAGGGGCCCTATTGCGCACCTTCACCGTGATTGAGGGCTCATGAAGTAGCAACTTCAACGACCTACTTGTACTACATAGAACACCATCAATCCTAAAGAACATTTACCATGTCCAGGACTAAAGCCATAATGGTGATAACCTCTAGCTAGCTAGCCACTTTGTAGTATAGAGACCTACAGAACTCGTAGAAGGATTACTGTGATGGTTGGGTCTAATTTTAATTACCTTTATATCACTATAAGTGTTGGGACAGTCCAACATATGAGACGTCATTGGGTTGTTTCACGTCACCATTCGGACATGTACAGAATTTGCAACACGTAGAATAATGTCATAATTGCTATATTTAGTTTTTTTCAAGAGGGGATGATGCTTCGTGTTAAGAACCTGGTGATCACGGTTTTATCCCATTATCCGATGGTTGTGACTTAGTCCGTATTGCAATTGAGACTATCAGGCTCACAGGCAATGAAGAATTAGGTAGTTCCCCATCTCTATGTTGCCTATGTCAACTTCCACTATTACAAGCATCAACGTGTTGGCGCCAGAGATTTATTATAGAGTCTGACACGGAATGCGTACAAATACAAAATTAAATCGTGGCCATAACAGAAATGGTGATTCCGCGTGACCAACAATGCTCAAGGTTGACACTGTTACCCCAGATGAGGCGACAACGATTACGATGGGTCCGCTTGGTGTCGGAAAAGGACCCATTGAGAGCAATTACATATGTATAATGTCGTGCAAACCATCTTTCTGTGCCATCTTTACCAAGCTCTACCGGCTCTCTCCATTTTTCGTACAGTAGCTCCTGGAGCAGACTAATCGACGGGAACTAGTGCAGAGAAGTGAGAAAACTTGTGGTTGCATTAACACTTATGTAGGAAGGCATTAATGGTAGGTCGAGCCTACAGCCTGGGAAGTGCTGCGGTGAGGAGTAGTAATGCAGGAAAGCCCGGTCATCTGAAGTTTGTCACTGTATATATATAGGAAGAAATCGATAAGGTGTAGCAGAGGTCTAGGATTTTGATAGGATTAGGATTCTTAGCTTAGGACACACTGTGTCCTTCCATTTTGATGCATAGTGCCTCCTAGTAGCTCTAACTTGTATGCCCATGTCAAAGCGATAGAGAACTATTAATTACCTATTATCTTTATTATTGTATGGTTGTCCACAATATGCAGGTCTCAAATTCAATTTCCACCAACACTCCTCTCGTCTCAAAAGATGGCGCTACTCCCCCAAAACAGTCTGAGACAACGTGATAAACTCCCCAATGGCGCATGCCAGTAGTTCTACACGAGGATTCGTTCTTAGTCCCTCCCGGTATCCTGTAGGCCGATAGATCACCCGATTTTACCTTTGTCTGGAAATCAGTAGACATTATTGCCATTCGCGTATTAATTAGGCATTCACCGGAGAGACCCGCTACTTCTCTCGAAGACAGGCTAGGGAAAGGGCCATGACATTCCAATTGATTCTGCCCTCAGACACGGTGGAGCTGCCATTTTGTCGATGCCTTTGAGCTTGATTTGCCAGCGGAAGACCGAGTACGTTTATTCGCATACATGTTCGCTAATTTACATTGACACATGAACACACACACCGTGCAATTGGCACATCCAACGTACCCTCGTCACCTTGATATCATTGCGCGAGCTTGGTTGACAAGAGCTTGACTATTTCACATGCAAGCGGGTTGTAAACGGAGCTTTTCCAACTGCGAAAACCATGTTGCAACTTCCAATGACTGATTTCCCGTGCTTGGCTAGTCTTTTCTTGATCAGCTACCTCTATCTTGTCTCATTCCCTCTCATCATAGTTGGCTGCTCTATATAATTTTCGATTTTTACACCTGGTTAACTCCAGTATCTTGTTAGCTTCCGCTGCAGCGGAGATGCTGGGGTTCTCTCGGAATATTTGCTAATCATGCCAGACGACAAGCTACTAGCCGAAGGGCTGCTTACTATTATTATCACTCAGTCGTATATAGAAGTCAGTCGATCGCTATCAGCATATACCCGCGAAATTGGTCGAGAATTTGTCGATTTTAAGAAAGAAGAATAGAGGCAGGAGACTAAGAAGGAATGTAGTTTAGAATCAGTCAAGTACAAATCCCAATATCCATAGTATCGAGTTAAATTAATCTTCCATGAAGAAGAACGTATAGATGAAGGAATTTCAACGAACTCACCCTTCTCTAGAACTCCTTATAAACCTCATTTATACCCGCATTGGAAATAGAGTCGGTTCTATGATATCTTTTTATGCTTTCAACACATTCTCATCTCTGAGCACGATTGCGAACACCTGGATTTCCACACTGGTGTCCCACAGATTCAAGCGCAGTTAAAGTAATATTAGAGTTGAAGCTTTTAAACTATCGGCCTTGAAAAGCTTTCTCATCCGTTCATATACAACAGAGAGGTTCCTACGCTCCTTTCTCTGCTAGATTCAGAGGTTTCCCATAGTTTCTTTATTTAGTGAGGGCACGAAGGGTCGGGTTGAACACCTCTTTAAAAGATAAGTATGTAGTGCTACTCTTTTCCTTTCATGTATCAAAAAATCACACTGTGTTATCCTTTTATATCGAAATCTTTAACGAGACTTTGAAGTGCTCTTGTTATGAATTCTTAGTGGCACCTTGCCTATAACAGTTTCATTTCATTGCTCTTTCTTTAAGTCAACGCCGGACTTATTGGAGGCCTCATCGAAATAACTACCCAAAGACATACATATTTTTGTTAGAATCAAATGAGATGAATAACATGTCCATCTACTAGTAGAGTGACCACCCTCATTCCCATAAACGTTTCCCCTGTCACGTGTACGGCCCTCCGAGATGCACATCTCTGTAGAATGCCCACAATGCTTACAAAATAACTCATAACAACATGACACATGGCCCAAATTATCTGAAACTCAGATAACAAATAATATCTACTATGAGATTTTATTCTATATACACATAATTACGATTGTATCTTTTTGGGAGCCGTCATTGTCTCCCAAACCTGGGGGACCTATAGCTAAGAGACAGTACTAACAAACTTCCCTCCAACTCAACGTCAACATCAGCATTTACGTGGCTTCCGTGCCCATTGAGGATGAGCATACGGGAATCCCTACCATATTGAGCTTTTGCCTTAAAATGGGGATCAAATACCGTTGTAAGCCACTCAAACCCAAATCGTCATTCGTCCAAGGGGAGGAAGCAAAGTGCGACCCAGCCCCCGTATCACACCCCCGCTAGGCCTTTAGACAGGCTGCACACTCGACCGAAAGGCCATAGAAGTGTTGAGTCTACACTCAACACTATGGCCTAGTCGCAGTTAGCTGGGAGTAACGCTTTGATTTAAAATCTATGTGCACTTCTGGGACCGAAGTTATTGGGCATCATTAAAACTTATACGGCCACAAACACTGCTAAGCTAGTCCACTAGAATCATAAATCACACGGCTTCTTTGTTGTAACTGCGAGGCATATTCTACTTGTCTTCGACTATTACTTATTCGTAGAATATGTGTACATGTGTGAATCCTAATTATAATAGTAGGAACCGGCTGGTGGCTCTCAGTAACGATAGAGTCCCTCTCTAAGCTCTCAAATATGACTACCTGGAGTCTACATCGGTCTATTGATGCCTGCCTCATTGACGAGGTACATAGAGCAATCGAGTCGTTGCCTTTTTCACATTTATTGCCCCCTCGAGCTGGCGAGGTCTTCGAAAGAATGCGTTGATCATCTCCAGAACTTCGCTATGAGCCAGGGGCCAAGGTTCATTGTCGTCTAAAGGAGTAAGGAGAGGAATAAATGCTATCGTTTGCAGTGTATTCATCACGGTGAAGACACGGAGAATAAGCGAGGCCTTGAGGACCATGTCAAAAAGAGACTCTAGCAGCAAGGTCACTCGTCAACGCCAGCGGGGGATTATTACAGTCAATTAGAAGAACAGTGAATGGCTTATAGGTCTAACATACAAGGCTATTGAGAGGGGAAGTGATACAAAGGCCTGGCAACTCTACCTTGGAGAACAATCTTATAGTCATTGGATGGCTCCCAACCAGCTTTCCTACAGCACTCATCAACTGTTCGGTTTGGCCTTCCATGCAGCCACAGATTGATGACAGCAGCCATTCGTGGTATTCCTTTCCTATAGATATCTCTTGTCCACTCGCGTTGGTGGCTCGAAGGTCCCGAATTTGCGCTGCGTCATGGAAACCCTGATATTACGACGAGATCATCGATTATAGCACAGCTAGTCCCATGGCTTTTAAGGATACAAGGCTCAATAGGATAACACAGTCAGTCATAGATCTCCTCGAAACCAGAGCGCAGCTATCCCGGGACCAAATAGCTAGGTCCGATGGGATATCATTATAAAACTAGCACCAAGGGTAGTCGGAAAACTCCCGAGGCCAATCGCAAGAGGGTTGAAGCCGAGATATAAAGTAAAGCTTGTAAATTTGGCCTTTACGTGTCGAGGCAGAAGAAATTAAGCCGTGGGTGGGCTTTAGGGAGTACATGCCTAGAACACAACCATGCGCCAAATCTGGATCCCTTTGCGTTCATCTAGCACCGAGAGAAAAGGGCTGGACATTACCAGCTGCGCAGGCGGGAATTTTTGCTTCTAGCTTCAAAAAAGGAACTGAGAAACTTACCATTACGTGGGATAAAATGTTGGCGACCTTAGAACGCATGCCATTAAAACTCCCTGATCCTCTGAAAGAAGGAAGCCTTCGGCAGTTCCGCGTCAGCAGGAAGAGGGCTATGCCGAGTCGAGAAGCTGCTGAAGAGGAAGAACGCGATCGTTCTCGCCAAAGACGACGGGAAGAAATGAAAGCTGTAGTACTTGCAGCAGCAAAAGATGTAATTGAAGCAAAGGGAATGGAAGTGGAAGAGGACGCCTCACATGTAGCAGAGCAGTGACTTGAAAAACAGGATGTGATTATAGATTCCTCGCAACTGCAAAATGAGAGCATCCAGGTGAGCTCCGCAGAGCTTGAACCCGATAATTTAGTATTATTTGACAAGATTCAAGAGGCAGACAGTAAGGGAGAAGACTCTGAGTAGGTAGACACTGGGGAGAGGAGCTCCGAGGAGGAAGGCAGTGAGGAAAATGAGGAAAACAGCAGTGTGGAGGAAGAAAGCAAGAGGGAAGATAGGAAAAAGGAGTAATACATGCCTTGCCCCAGAAGCGATAGGGAGCCTCGGTGATCCGGCCGTTATAGAAAAGGTCTCCAGAAGACTTGCGTCACAGGTCTCATACGAAAGGGCCGTTGCCCAGTACAAGGCCGAAGCAAAAGCGAAAAGGAAAGGAAAAAAGGAATTAAGAAAGGATAAGCTGGAGGAGGTCTCGCAACTGTTCGATAATTTAATTTATACATTTCGGCTGGAATAAATTAAATGCTTCAAGTTACTTCGTACTTTAATAATGCTTATGAGAGCTATCAACCTTACATGCATTTTTATCCCGGCAGAATCTCTTACCGCTCTTGGCGGAAAATACGGGGCAGCACAGAAAATGTTACTGCCCCGAGACAAACCGGGTGTTACTCGCTGTGCTCTTGGTGCAGGCAACGGGCTACAAGACAGATAGAAGTCCCAAAGCCATGGAAGAATAGCGCTTACAAAGGGCTCGGTAGGACGAGTGTAGGGTGAGTCCCTGCTGCCAGGTCGGCACATGGCTATTTCGCCGATTACCATGAGCGGTTTGGCTACGATGGCTGAGCTCACCTGCAATTGTGGCAGGAGGAACTCTGCCTGTCACAGCTGGACATGCACCAAGAGGTTTCTGACTGAGCGAGAGCTTTGCTATGAAGCTCCTCACCGCATAGGGGAATGACTTACCTGGTAAAGTCCCTGTACAAGGGGCAAAAATAACGACGGGCCGGTCTTAATTTGGGTACAAGCTACAGAGCACCCAGGTGGCGGGTAATCACCTCAGCACCAAAAAGTGCCCTATGTACATGTACATATACATCACTAGTAATACCGTCCTATAGAACCTTTCAGCCCCTTAAAAGACGTAAAATAATACAAAAAAAAAAAAGCTATGCGCATTACACCCCCCCAACCCAAGTATCCATTACCGTCCCCGGTTGGGCCTAGTAGATCGATACTCGGGGAACCCAGGAACCATCCATGCAAATTGGCCCTATGCACGTAATCCATTCCCAGTTACCATCATGACCTGCTCTAGAGGGTAAACCTTGGTGGAAGGCCCGCTTCGAATAGACTCTCTCTCCCGAAGGACTCCAATGAAAAATCCCTTCTCACCCATATTATAGGTGATTTTGTCATAAACTTCATACTGGTCTAGTTTTTTCCAAATCTATCGATTCCTTAGCATAATCCAAAAGTAATTCCGAAGTACAAACCTCAAAATGAAGCCTATAGGCCCCCGAACTATCTGGCTTTTGACGGCAACAAAATTCCGGACCATTTATACTATAGGCGGAATGCCGAATCGACAATTTATTAATATAATCGATAAGAGCCCTTCCTTGGGCTAGCGAAAGTTTACACTTGTATAATCTGTCTGCCTCATGGTGGGGCTTTGTTTTGGCGTTGAAATTTCTTGAGAGCGTAGAACGGTTAACATTCCATTTTCCAGCAGTAGCCTTGATATTTGGCGGTTCCTAGGATCTCAAATCATTTAACACCTTGTCAGCCGGTTTCATTTGAACGAAATTGTGAATTTCAGAAGCGTGGTGGTACGGGGTGTGCGGATCATAGGGCCGTGCACACGACCGGGAATACGTTTAAGTCCCCATCGAATAGCACATTCGCCTTCTTTATCGAGTATATTTCTCTCCGAGGCTTCATGCTTTCATGAATCAAGGTAACGATCTCTTCCGCCCTTGGGCTACCTGCTGTTTGCGTAAGTTGGTATTGGCTATTTGACCGTCGAAGCACAGGCTACTATAGCTATAAGGGAACTAGAAGATTGGTCAAGTCAAGAGCCAGTGAAAGTTATCCCTCAACGACTAGGCTAGTCAATGTTAGACCGGCAGTTGTCTCAGTACTCAGAATATGGGTTGATGTGTATTTGGTGATGGGAGTTGATGTGTGGCGTCACATGATACTATCCTATCCGGAGCTAGTCCGATTTAGACCAATTTTACCGACACCAAATCTATGACAAATGCTAAGGAAAATGCTAACTTGCTTTAGGCTTAGGTTCCACATTTGGTCGTGGCTAGAAATTTGTTCAAGGTTTACACTAGCTATCAGCTAGCTGATACAACTCGAGGCTAGGAAAGTGGAAAGTTGAGTCCAAATTTTCTACCTGCAGGTATCCGACTTGGTTTGGTTTAGCTTAGAAACTACTTTGGCGCCATCTTGGCTCAATGCAATCTTCCTATTACCTATCTCACCTATATATCCAACTTTAAAGTACCAAGCTCCTAAAGCTCTGGATCTGCTGATGTTCTAGAGAAGGCATGATCTACTCCAACCCAGGTATATTCTTTTTCGATGACCGGAAGCACTTATTATAGGGACGCCACACGCAAACTGCCACGGCTTTCTGTAGCAGCAAAGAAGCTCACCCTCCTTTCTTTGTAACGTCCTATTGAACCTCCAATCCTTAAGCTATACACCTTCCCAATTCCTACTAGAGCCACTAAGTCTCACGCTACCTCGAAGGAGGAGGTCCCAGATAATGATAATATGATTACATCGGTGACTTGTAATGGCCGCTTCACGGCCAGTGGAGGCTAGCTCCTTAGGGAAGCTAAGTAATCCTCTTGGATTAATTGGTGGATATACCAGTGACTATGAAGAGCTTGCATATTTTCAATGCCTTCGCTCCCCAGTTTGAATTGGTATGTTGGTATGTTAGTAACTTAACATGCAAACTGACAACATGACTTACTTTGTCATGCATTCACGTGCTATTTATAGAATTTATCAAGAAATAGTGCTTACCGCCAATCATTTGGGTGTACCTATCCTTTATCTCATATATATGCTCGGCATGTTTCTTGTGATCGGGTCTAATACATACACAGCACTTAGCCGGTACCGATCGTAGAATATCCCACCTGTAAGTGTAAGGGTGGAATCAATGATGTTTCTAACTCACACTGCTTTTCCGACGCCAAGGTAATATTAAACATTTACCGGTGTTGATAGACACGCTCGGCGGCTATCCGGCCTGGTGGCAACTCAAGTCCCCCGTAAGTATCCATTATCCATGACTTTATTACCTTCTCTTGAATAGGTAGTACCTCTTTCAGCACCGGCTGCGTGTTATCCACGTTACGGTCGTTACCCCTTACAAATATAAATTACCTTAGGGGTTTACTTTTAATGTAGACTTAGTGAACCCATAAATATTTCTTATCACGTACAACCGTGGTTTTCAAAAGAAAAAACTTTTTCAGATATACCCAATCCAATGGAAATAATTATACCAATACTTAGAATTTTCGATTCAAATATAAACTGCTTTTTGGAAAATAAATAAAACAAAATGGTGACACATTAAATGAAGTCGATTTCAAGAATATCAATTAAGATTTACAAAGAGCGTATTTCAGTAAATAACTATAGAAACCGTACATTATGAATGAAGTAGGCATTAAAATCTGCGATTTATGCGCATGAAGAATTTCGGCAGCCAACCTGGCCAGAAGAGAAAAGATAAACCAACAAAAAGGGGTGAACGCTAAGAGCCGGACCGATAGCCTCCGATCGCATAAAACCCCCTATTTATGCGGGACAGGCTCTCAAGTTAAGCCACGGCTTGGTCTAACTTGACTTGGTTAGAACTTGGTCACTTGATCGGTAATCTGAATTTTTCGTTTGCCTGTGAACCCTCTTTCACTACTTTTATGATCCATTTAATCCCGAGCGAGGCGAAGTTATTATAATCGGATGCTCGATGCCAAGAAAAGCTTCCCGCTTCTGATTGGTACGAGTCTGAGATTGTGATTGGTGCATTTCAGACATGTATTGGAGGAACAGAACATAGAAATTGTATGGGAATTGCATCATTCACCAAAATTATCTCCTCCACCATACTTCCTGTAATTAATGTATGAGTAGCTTTAAGATAAACAAAAATGGCCAGGGTATAACACGACCTGCTATGAAATCTGCATTACCTAGGTGCTACAACGTTGGTAAGATTGTAATTTCGGTATTTACGGCGCTTGTGGGCAACTCTCTAAGCCTTATTCCTCAACACCTTTACAAGGTTCGACTCACTAAGTTCTCTCGAAAATTCTTCGGCATTGAGAATGCCTCTTTTAAGCAGTCGAAGACTGGCAGCCTTGGGTGGTACGCGATTTGGCAAAGCGTAAAAGAGTTCCTTGTCGAGAGGAAGATCCTTACATCAATTGTGTCTTTAAGAGACACCACGGTAATACACCGAGGGTATATCGATCCCAGCTCTAAATTCGCTCAGGACTAATCAGCCCTCTTTTATAGGACTTTGGGAATCCTTCAAGGCCAAAGGAATCTCTACGGGCTGGTAGGAACAGTCAAGATAGCCCTAAAACTGCCAATCAGGGGGAGGTTATCGCGGCTATCCAGCGCAGGCACCATGCCCAACGATGATGATTCCTAGCGACAAAATCAAGTTCTGCGCTTGTCGCCGACTCCTCCTCTCAGCTCTATCGCGAGATATAACTTATACAGGGGCCTCAGCCACTATTAGCATCCTGGCAGCGCAGCCAACATTCTCCGCAGACTCCTGTCTGCTGTGAGATACAACCCCTCAGGCTGCAGCGGCCCTTTCTCTCGCCCTTGATACCATCAACATCTCAGCAGCCAATATCCTCTCCCGGGGTCCATGAAACCGTCCTATCAGACGTACCGGTACTGCCGCGTCAGCCGAACATTGGCGATTGGTTGAAATATCACAGAAGTCACAGAGAAGGAGAGAATGGAAACCTTTAGCCGTTGCCACAAGAGCTAGTTCAATATGAAGCTCAACGCCGCTGATGTCTGCAAGCGTTGCCACAAGCCCAGGAATAAAGGTGAGAAGCCATACTTAATGAGTGATAATAACGACATAGACTCCGGTGAGGTGCCTGTCAACGTACCAAAGTTAAGTCAGGCTGAAGAGATGTTGATTGCGCACTCATGTTGATGTCGAAGTGGCCAAATGCATTCGCGGTCCCTAATACTTGTAATATACATGCCATACGGGTTGTTTCATGAACAATACTACTGAAGTTCTATGACGGTGGTTTGGCTGGGCAGAATCTCCCGCAGCTGGCCATGCGCGGGTCGGACATTTGACTCTTCCTCCTTTTGAGTGGAGGGAGTGGTTACACAGCACACAAGATATCATTCCCATCCACGATATGATAGCAATCGAGGTTTTGCTTGATAATCATTGCTTCAAGGTATTATAGTGTAGTATAAAAGAGGTTTCAGAGCTTTGATAGCTTCCCTTAAACTACACCTTCCCATTCCTCCGGTAGAAAATATATCTCCCCGCGAGTCGTAGCCACTGTCACTATCGTCATTACCTCTCGACCGCTTCTCCGGGCGCCAGTTGCTATAGTACGCTTGAAGACGAGCTTGACGCTTTAACATGCGTTCAAGGTTCAGTAACGTTGAGTTCCAGCGAGCGTTGTTGCTGGAGCTGTTAGCGGGTACTATAACAGAGATATGCTGACTTCTTTTTTACTTTTAACTAGTGCTCATCTTCGACGTCCTCAGCCGCCAGCCATTCGATATCGCCATATTCATGGATCTTGATTCTTTCGAACTCACCACATCGCTTAGGGCTCATCCGGATAAAGCGAACAATGTTTTTCAGCTTTCCAGTAGAGCCGCGATTTCGTCAAAGGCCTTGAAGCTCATCAAGATCATTTATGAGCTTAACTCCAACGACCTTTGCCTCAAGCCGTTCCGGATTCTCGCCGTGGGAAAAGGCCTGGGCGACCAGATTCAACGTATGAGCAAGACACCGAATCCAACGCTTGGGCCTCTCTGCTCTCGTAAGCAGGGTCAAAAGTGGCGAGAATGTGATCGATAGTTGTGCCATTAGTGGATTCATTATCCGTGATAAAGTAGCCAATCTGACCATCAATCTCCCAGTCGCAGAGAATTGGGATCATATGGGCGGCGAAATTCTCTCCACTATGGCCACTATACAAACAGCTCATGCTAAGCTGAAGGTGGCACCATTCCCAGTTTTGGTCTACGAAATGTGCTCCGACACTAATAACATGTTTTTTGGCAGATGGGGCAGACCACACGTCGAAGGAAATAGTTATCTGACTACGTGACAGCCGGATGACTTCGTTTCGGATCTCCTTTTGGCGTTGGTACTTAGAAATAACCATTTGCGAAGGGTGTCACTGCACTTCGGGAGGAAGCTAAGAACAGAACGGTTGATGCAGGAAATCAGTGACGGGGAAAAACTGTTCTCGACCACGGACAAAGCGATGCGGCAACAAATCGGCCGCCAAAGGAATAAGAATCCTAAAAGTCGTCGATTCCTTTTTTACCGTAAAATCCAGCTTTAATCGGAGAGCTAAGAGTTTGCGACAGATGAATCCAATTTATCCATGGGAGGCCCAATGTCACTCCTTGACGACCGTACTCGAACAAAGCGGCTGTTCTTTTCCAATATATCATGTTCAGTTTTAAGGTGGCAAAATGGTATTGTTGTCGCAGAGGCCATGTAAACTATCGATTTATTTTCTTTCCTGCAAAACAGGCACTGCCAGAATTTCACTCCGTCATCAACTCTTTTCAACTCCGCGCTAAGTTTCCATATGCTTGATCGTTTCTTTGATCCACCTTTACGAGCTGGACGCGCTAGATTTGCCGTCTTCACATGCTTCTTTCCGTCGATGACGAGTTCCTCTTCGTCACCATTATCCTCGGGAGCGGTTGCTCCAGCTGATAATTCATTCAGATTGTCATTTAAGACATCTGAATCGCCAAGCTCGGCGTTATCGGATTGAATGTTGAGGCTATTGAGACGTTTATCGATATCATCGACCTCACTTTTGTGAGGAATGGGCGAGACTTGGTCGAAATTGCATACCGGTTTGTTTTACACGTCTATTCCCCTGATCTACTTGTTAAAGGGCTAGCCACGATAAAACTAGAAGAAGTCTAAGGATCCGCTATACAGGAGGATAGGCCTATGAACATGCTGTCAACCACGTCAGGACTCACGTATATCTTCAAGCTATTCAATTACTAGTTACTGTCAGAGCCTCATACTAGTTTCACTCTGGGTTACAAACTTAGCCTTTTGCAACTGTTGTTACTATCCATTATATACCATATAACTGATATAGATATACCTTCTAATAGGCAGAACTACTAAACTAGTAGTGAATCAAGCATCACAAAATCATCAAGAACTATGATATTACAAATTAATAAGTTATGTATCATAGTACAGTAACCCTGCCTATAACGAATCGAATGATTAAGCTTCTTGATTCGTTATAGAGTACAATTATACTAATTACATGCCAAAGAAGCTTCGAATATTACCCTACACCATCCTACTCGATTTCCTCAAGGCGAGAGCTCACTCATGTCGGCCTAGAGCCTGTATGAGGGCCTGATCTCCGCTACCCATCTGGCGCCGTACCCCTGGCGTACTGTCGTATAGCAACCATTTGATTTTCAGCTTCCTCAGAAACTCCTCCTTCTCCATTAAGATTCCTGTCTTGAATACCCCATCTAGACTAGAAGCCATGTAGCCAGCCGTCGGCACATTCTTATCTTTATAGACAGGTAGATTCTGCCAAAAGAAGCGAGCCATCTCTCGAATTATCTTGCCACTAATTGGGATTCGTCCCTCAGCTCGCTTTATCCATTCCTATAAGACTTCTTCCAACTCTGGCAACTGTTCTTGCCTGCACTTCTTTGTATCTAGATTTTGCAGCGACGGAGTACAGTAAACCCTGCCTATAACAAACAGAACACCATGTCAAATTCGGACCCTCATGACTAGTATAACTGTATTCCTTCTTTCTCGCGGACGGTAAGGCCCCTCTCTGACCCAAAACCGTGTATTCCGCAGGACAAAGATCCTTCGGTATAAGCCACAATCTTTTACACAGGGGTCGGTCCATTCAATAACTTACCGACTCGACCTGATCCTTCCTCGTGAGTACTATCCTCTCCAGTAGGCGATCAATAGACAAACAAGTCCTTGACTTCTAAGACAAGGCTGGTCCTCGGAAACAACATCTTCTCGGAGCGGCAGCTGGCCTTCGCCATCAGTATCCGCCGTGAGAATCTCATATGGTCGAAAGTCTCCTTCACAAGCTGGGATTATCTCGTAAGCCTTCGAAGATGATGTTTTGGTGACAGCAACGGCAATATCATTCTGATCATTCTCCAATCCGCACAGTTGTCGGATCATGTCGTTGATCATCGAACCTTCTTCTTCAATCTCCTCCGGCACGAGTCTCCTGAATTGAGTTCTCTGGTTCATTCAATTGCCGCAGCTCGTTAATCACCAAAGCGTTATAAATTCTTTCTTTTTGCTGTAGTAGGTCCTCCACTATGATTCCAGCTTTCGGGGTAGCTCCGATGCCCGTGCAGACAGAGGATACAGATTCTACACCCTTGCCGAGCGGTAGCATACTGTCTACCAGCTCACGATGTGAAACGGGGGCGCCGCCTGGAGAGGAGAGTCTTCAGGTTGTTGGAATAAAGGATTTATGCACTCGGGGATATCGGAAAGTTGGTGGCGTATGTCATCAAAGAGCCGAATGATTCCCAAGCAAACCCTGCTTATTAAGTTTAGCATCTCCGTCGGAGATTTGCTCCTATAGATAGCCGGTGTGTTTGCATGGACCCTTTGAGGCATCCTTTATTTAGCAGGCTGATTCCCAAGAATAGTGGCACGGAGAGCTGACTCACAACTGAGCTGACTTGCAGCTCATCTGACTTGAAGCTGAATTGAGTTGGTGGAACATGGCGGGTATAAATAAGAGATTGAGGATCGGGAGTTGAGGTCACTTTTTCTACTATGTAGATAGATATGTCCTTTAATTCAAAGATCATATGTCGCTTCCCACCGTTTGTTCCTCTTTATATTCCAAATTAGAAAATTCCCTTCTCCTGTAGCAATCAGTTGAAAGCCCCAATATTTCTTTACTGCTAACTCATAATCCAACACAGGTAACCTAACAAGCACCCTGTTCATTTGCGCTTTCTTCTGGGATGTCCGCTACCGGACGTGGAATACGAGGCTTCACATGTGAGATAGCGCACTGGCGCTTAAAGTAGTTGCTTTTAACGGGTCTGTGAAAAGCTGGCAATCAAGCTTCTTTTAGTTTAAGAACATTATTTGTACAGTATTATTGTCCTATGTTAAATGCGGTAAGGGTTACCTAGATATTATATACAAGGTACTCCTGGCCAAGCAGAGAAAAGCGAGGGATCCGGGTCATTTTCATGGCTTATCAGCAAGAAAGGTTCCCTATCCTCCCTCTTCTTTTGCAATCCTATAGTGGCTGCAGACATTTGTATGATCCCATTGGATATTTGAACCATTCCTTATCCTCTCAGGCTCTTCTGAGTCATATCACAATCTTCCTCTGAAACAGCCTTGTCCCCATAAAATTCTGCGAAATAGCCACATTCTCCTCCATCAACTTGTCTGCTACCAGAGGGCCAAATTCAGGCTCAGGGAACGCTAGGTCTAAATTAAAAGAATCCGGGATGAGTGAGATAGGTATATCATATCTCCTTTGGTGCCTCCAACGATCATCCACAAATTTGATTCTGCGAGGACCTCCATCCACGGCCTAGGTAGTCACCAAGCGTCGGTAATATTTGAAACGGTTGTATCTGCGAATGAATCAACTACTACACGGGATTCTGTTCGTGAAACCCGTTTGAGCTGACATTCTGCCACGGTGCACCGCCTACCTGTATATTTACTAGTACTACCGTCCTATGCAGTCGGCTGCTTAAAGATGTAAAATGATACAACAATAACAGCGACATTCGACTCTCGGTAAGGCTTAGCCCATTAATGAAAACACTACTAATATCTACCAAATTGAGTCCAAGCCCTCTCAGTGGACTCTGTAAGAGATGCAAGCCGTTGATCTTCAAGGACAAGTAGTTTATCTGGCTTGTCCTTGGAGTCTTGTGAGGTCATAGCCTGTAATAAATATAGATCTTGAAGGGAACAGACTCTTGATAGTTGAGCATACACCGAACAGTGAGGATGTATTACTCCGCTCAGCGTTTTTTCGGTGTAGATTCGGGGTACGGGGTAACACTATCACAAAGCCATGCCCCGCACTTTATAGTCAGTTATAGCCCAGACCGGGGTGATAGGTACCTAGTGTCGGGTATGTACATATTATCCAGGTGAAGTGAGCAGGGAGCATAACGAATAGGGATACAGTTGAATCTATTCCAGGGAAAGTAGCAGGGGATGTGAGCGTGGGTTCAAAGGTAACACACTCTGGCAGAAAAGTACATAGAACATGAATATCATCAAGGTTATAGAATTTAGCTATCGGACCGTCGGTTATCGGTATACCTTGTTAAGGCAGTAGCAAATTATAAACATACCCCGGGGGTTGGGGACAATGTCAACTGCTCGACCATGGGCTCCGTTGGCGATACCCAGCTTCGTGGAAATGTTAGACAAGACTCTCCCAGAGGCCATACCGGGGCCCTTGACCTTAGAGCTATCTAATGCCATCAGTATTTTATCGATCAGATAGGGACTCCGGGTCCTGTTATTACCCTAGAATTCAAGTTTTCCACATTGGTCTGAGTTAGAGTACCATCTGTGGCACATCTCAGCAGATCATGTCATTTTGTTGCCTCATTTGACATAAACTTCGTCGTTTCCTTTGCTGTACTAAAGACAGTCCGGATTGCTCGACACCCGATAGTTACTGGAAACTAACCCACCCAAATCGGAGCCCGAAGAATAAGGCTTTATTACAGTAAAGAAAAAAACCCAAATAGGCTTCTTTAATGAAAAGTTCGAATAGATCTAGGGAAAATGGGAATGGATTTAGTGGAAATTGGAATAGGCTGAGTGAAAATGAGAATAGGTTGAATGTAAAACCGCGACCGAGAAAAAGGCAGTGAAATCCCCAGAGTCCTCCGGGACACTGGTAACGCATCCCGGCGCACGCCGGTGCCCTGGAACGTTGCATCTCTCCAAAGTCAGGATGTCTTGCACACTGTAATAGGCGCCTCAGCGTGTAAAACTAAAAGTCTCTCATCGGGTGGGAGTCCATGTTCCATCATAGACATTATATGAAAAGACCATTGGCTGCCCGCAAAGCACTATTAAGCTCGACTTAACTATGTGGTGGTCAAATCATCACGCACAATCTAATCATTAAAGCGTCTGGGAGGAGCAGGAGTGATCAGTAGTTGCTATGCGGGAAATTATATACCACAGCTTACCTTCCGATTAAGTTAGATCGTCCTCGAAGCTTCGTAGCCGCTTTCGAGTAAATTGAATGAAGTCACAGGCCATCAATAGCAAAGGTAATCCGTGTATGGTAATAGGCCATAAAGAAGAATCTGGAGGGATTCCTTTCGGTATTGAGTCACCTCTTCGCATTTATGACCGACAAGAAAGTCTTTTTGAACATCTTTCCAAGAAAACCCAAGGTTATTAAGCCATCTGCGCGCTGGCTCCACAGAATTTGGGTCGATGGTCTCTTGAATATGTACAGCAGAGGTGCAGGTACCTTTAATGTGTAGATGAGAGTCACGGATTAAACCGCTAATGAATGGTTTCGGATTATGTGAACTTAAGGCTGTACGCACTTCTCATCAGCTTATATCAACAAATAATTTGCGTCCGTAAGGGTTATATGACATTTAACCTTCACCCTTGCTCTTCGCATCAGCCCGAATTCTGTGGGGCAGCAGGTGCTGACTTTACCACTACACAACAACGCCAAAAGGCCCAATGGATGACTTGGTAGGTCATCCAGTCAGCGTACTATATGTCAGGTCCCTAATAAATTCCGCATCAAATGGCTTCATCCACCAGCCAGCTACGACGGGCATCGTGCTTACCCGCCTTGCTTTCAAGAAATTCCCCCATGATCCATCCATTATCTTTCCCAGGTTCCTATTTTCCACCCTGGACTACTATGCTGACGAGGATTGGACATGATCGCGACCACTTCTACCATATCATTAGTGTGCCTTTGCAAAGTTTGAAGATTCGCATCCCAGAAATGGGCAAAAGCGGAGCCAGGGCTCTCAACAAGTCAAGTCATATGTGTAGTACAATGTGGGTGCGAAGATCATTAGTGTTATTTCATCGATTCTTTAATTGAAGTCCACTATGTTCCTACAGAATATGCGATGCGACATGTGTCTTGTCACTACTAGAGATGGGGTTAAGTACCTAATCATTAGTCACCGATCAATAAGTAGCAAGGGTAGTTATCATTAACCGTGACTTGGTCAATGGTGGTGGACTGACTAAGCCATAAATCGACTAGGCTGAAAATGTGGCTTAACTAGCGGGGTGACCAAGTGACTAGCTTATCACATATGTATACTAGACTACTATGATACATAACTTGTTAATGCGTAGTATCATAGTACTTTATGATTTAGTGGTGCTTGATTTAGGTTTGAGGCAAAATTTAGGCAAACATAGTAGAATTCGGGTCACTAATCGAGTCACTAAGTCAATGACCAAGGCTGACCAAGTCAAGTCAAGTTAGACCAAGTCTTGATTGAGACCCCTGAGTGGAGCTATACCCATTTGGAACTAAGATATATAACTGTTTTGCACGTTTAATTACTACAAATCTCAGGCATGGATGGGCATTCTGTAGATTAGTAATAAAGGTTAGCCCCAAGGGGGGGCTTGGCACCGGATCTACAGATCTTCGGAAGTGCTGGCTGGGGATCTGCTGGCATATTCGTCCTACGGGGGAAATGCGGCTATGCTATCTCATCTAAAGCGCTATGGTAGATATGATAGTGTCTTTTTTCGAAATTATGAATCCTCTGCCAAGGGTACTGTGTAGTCAAGTTTAGATAGAGGCCATAGCCTTGCCAACGTTGCATATGGAAATGTTCGGTGATCACCTGACCAAGCAAGGACCTAATCTCTAAAGTTATCACTCTTCCGGGGCTTCCTTGTCACTTCAAATCATGGGGATACGAGACTTCCGGCATCCAGATTCTTATTATTCTTCTATTCTATTCCATTGTCGGATAGTCATGGCCCCGCAGTACATTTATGATGATTTGACCCCATTCCTGACCGACCGACTTGGCACACAACAAACTACTGCCGCGACGGCAATTGTAAAAGACCTACTACCTTCTATGATATACTGTATATAGATATATAGATAACTAGTATGCTTCATCACTACCTTATATACCCACTACATACACCATATGGATGCATAAATGAAACTGACGTCCATCTAGGCCATGATGTTTCGGCAATATCCCATAATCTATATCCCTTGAGGATCGGCGACATCCCACTTTGTCGGGGAAAAAGGAAGGCCCGTGGTATTATTATGCTGTACATGCTGTACATGCGGACGTGAAGGAACTGGAATCACTGGATGCGCGACCCGCTTCATGGGCAAGATCCTGATCCAACGCATCATTTATTATTAATTCGTACGTCTTCGCCTCTATCCAGTATCCACCCAATGCCCCGGGCAACGCATCGGAAACCCCATGATCAATCATCCCATCCCGACCATGCTGCCAAGAAATGATAAGATAAAATATTCAAAATCCTCTCCATCCATCCAGATGCTGCCTCCCACCCGTCGAGTACCAACGTCTGGCACCAGAAGCCAGCTGTACGAGTTCCCTCTTTCCTCCTTCTTGCGAGCCTACCTGCATTATCAACCATGTTGAACGGTGAGCTGATCACCGCCGATGAGGATGTCATCAAGGCAAATGGGGTGCATGACGAGGTCGCCCCTAAAGATGAGTTGACTCCGGAGGAGCGGGTCTTGGAACGCAAACTACGCCAGCAAATCGACTTGATGATCATGCCTTTGGTTATCTTGGTCTATCTGATGAATTATATCGACCGGTGAGTCGGAAGCGTTGGAGCCAGCATAGAGAGAAATGAACTCACTCGAAAGGCAGAAACAATTATGCTGCAGCACGCCTGCAGGGCCTCGAGCGCGACCTTGGTCTGACTCCGCAGCAGTACGAGACCGCTTTATCCATCCTGTTTGTCGGTTATATCCTCGGCCAAGTGCCATCTAACCTGTTACTCAATTACATGGGCCGCCCGTCTCTTTACCTGGGCTTCTTTGTCCTCGCCTGGGGTCTGACGTCGGCACTGACCAGCCAGGTTCGCAGCTATGGGGGCATCGTGGCCTGCCGCTTCATTCTCGGGCTCGTCGAGGCCCCCTTCTTTGCCGGCGTGCTGTTCTATTTATCCAAGTGGTACACGAAGCAGGAGCTGGGGCTGCGGATGAGTATCTTCTACGCCGGTTCTTTGCTTAGCGGGGCCTTTGGTAACCTCATCGCGGCGGGCATCTTAAACGGACTCGCATCCAAACGCGGCATGTCAGCGTGGCAATGGCTGTATGTCATCGAGGGCTCCATCACTTGTCTGATCGGTATCATCATCCTTTTCGTACTACCCGATTTTCCCGATACCTGGCGCGTCCTTTCTCCCGAGCTGAGAGCCGTGGCCAACCGTCGTTTGGCGCTTGAGGCCACCAAGATGGATGTTGATGAAGCGGGTGGTATTAGTCAGGTCCGAGGCTTAAAGCTCGCCCTCACCGACGCGCGGGTCTATATCTTAGCTGTCGCGTACATGGCCATCGCAGGCGCCGCAGGTTTCCAGAACTTTTTCCCCACCTTGACGTCCACGCTGGGCTACGATCAGGTTATTTCGTTGCTGCTGGTCGCGCCGCCGTACATCTTCATAGTTTTCTATAGTATGGCACACAATCTACTATCGGACTACCTAGGGAACCGGTTCTGGTTCCTCTTCTATCCAGTTCCCGTCACCATCGTGGGATTTATCATTTTTATGACTACTAGCTCCTTCGGGCCGCGTTACTTCTCACTGTTTCTGATGAACTTCGTTTTCACAATAAATGGAACCATGTATTCGTGGACCGCCAGTTCTATCCCACGGCCACCGGCCAAACGGGCCGTGACCTATGCATTCATCAATTCCATTGGTAACTCTGCCAGTATCTGGACACCGTACACATACCGTCCTCAGGATGCACCCCACTATCGCCCCGCACTAGGGACCTGCATTGGCCTACAGATCCTTGCTCTATCAATGTTTATTCTACTGCGGATCGACCTCCATCGCCGGAACCAGCTCCTAGAACAACTAGAGCATGACGATGGTTCCCTCACCGAACAGAAGCGGCGGCAGATGTGGCTAGCCGCCGGGGTAGACGACAGTGACCCCACCCCGCCCAACCGGTCGCAACAGGGGTTCCGATATATGTTCTAGAGAGAGTGTATATGAGTAGTTCGTTAGCATTCAACGGGGGCGATGATTTAACACGAGGTCACTGGCATGGGGTTGCCGTCGTGATGGACGGCCCCGTCGCTCTTTACTTCTTCGGTCTCTACAAGAGCGTCTCAGATACCTCGAGCTTATGCTTGCTCCACATTATTCCACAGCGCACTAGTAGGCTAATGGAGTAAGCGAGAAGAAATTTGTTAAATGGAGAGGGTGGCATAGGCCCTATCACCAGCTGTAGCCTAAACATAACACCATCATGATTCATTATTGCCGTGGGTATGTGTCTCTGCTTTACGCGGGACTTGACACGGGACGTGCTATTCCAAAGTATAGTCGGACCTTACATCGTGCTTCCAGTATATGAACTGAACCCGTGTGCACGCGTCCGTCCCTAAACCTCGAGAATTGGACTGTTTAGGCATCTACGCAGGCCTCTCTACCTAGTACGCCACAGATATCCTCGGCTAAGTATTATTATTCGGTCAATTGCCCAAGTATAATAGCATGCTAATCTGGTTTCAGTTACGTGAGGTTATACTTTTCCCAGTTGACAACTTAGAAATGTCATAGCACTAATGCCGGTCTACTGATATCGATTCAGACTATTTATTCTTATAGAAAAGGATAAAATACGACTACGCTGAAAGACCTCACAGTAGGACCAGTGATGTCAATCATATAGTTGGTAGCTGAACAAGATAGGGGCAATTGCCGACACTTCATGTCTCAGAGAAACGGAAACTGCTTCAATGCCTTGCTTTTATCATATGCTCAACTCTATTCACCTATTATACTGTACATCCAGACACACTTCATATCTGTATGGAATAGCATAATCTACACGTAGCCCCTAACAAATTCCGGATACAGGCTTAACATACGAATCCGGTTCTATCATAGTACTCTATATACGGGTTAACTCTGATACCGACTTCGACCTTCTTTCCCTTGATAGTCCCATGCATTCATTCATTTATTTGTTTATGAATGTCATGCGTTCGCAACCTCCACTTGACGCCATCGATCACCAAGAAAAGGCAGCGCAGAAGAATCCTATGGGAATTTGGTTGAAAGCCAACTTTGCGGTTAGTAGGAAATTACTATGGCCGGCTTGGTGTGGACTTTTGCTTAGTATGAATACCAAAAACCTTTAGTATTACTATTATATTAGTATTGGTTCCGGTTGGCGTTGCGACTTGTCGGGGGAGTAGCAAGTCCTTATATTTCACTTCCCGAATCGACTTTACATGCTTGGCTGCATTGTCCATCTCATCGTCACGTACAGTAAGTGGAAGGGTCCGGTAAGAGCGCAGCTGAATAAGCTGGCGCTGCTCTCGGACCGCCATATCCACCGCATTGCGCATGCGATGGTCACTAGAATGCTTTTTCTACTCACTACTCACTAATTAGCTATATCCGAATTACTTATCCTGGAGCCGTGGATTAACAGTATATCAAGTACTTCCATGGCATCGGATAGAGTACTGCACTTAAAGCACCTCCTTTGAACGCCAAGCAACCGCACGTATCCAGCTCCAATAAAGAATATTTGATGTTTTTAAGTGAAACTGCAATATTATGCAGCTTCCTCAAGTAGTCATGATGCTCCAGCCGCGATCTCATGTGCTAGCCTTGGCTTTATTTGAGACACCTTGCTTGCCTTTCCCACCCTCGCCCTTTCTTGAGCACTTGGCAGCATTTGGCTGCTGCCTGGGTCGATGCGTCCAACTCCGGTTCAACTGATACATTGGCCCCTTTTGAAGGAGTGTCAGGGGACAGAATCGAGTGCCTTTCCATTGCCAATCGCAAAGACTTTTCCACATCTTCGCTGCCAGCTGTAGAAGGCTTCTCCACTACGTTAATTATCGATTTCAATACCTCTTTGGATTTTGCGAGGAGAAAGGCATGCAAAGCTAAGTTGATTATATGGCCAAGGCAGCGGACTCCTGTGATATGCTGAAACATTGTACTCGACCTACCACGATTGCTAGTGGCTATAAGTTGGACAAAATACAACATAAGCTAGTATACTTACCCCAAATTCATCATGCAGGGTAGAGGATATCACCACAAGGCATGTATCATTTGACCCGGTACCCCTGTGAAGTACCCAATATTCCCACCAATGTCGAACCATTTAGTCAATTCTGCAATCTGGGACCCTTGTTGTGGTCTTGAGTGGCTCGATTTGCACTCTGGGAGTCCGACTAACAAGTTTTGCAATGAGTAGTTCTCGTCTACCCATTGCATGTGAACCCCAAGAAAGCTAATTCTACTTGGTGAAGACCTAATATCTGCCGAGAAATGGATCATAGACTTGGCCTTGTGCAGCTTCACTCGAAGTCGATCGTAATAAGTGTTATAAAAATTTCTACATAGCAGAGAAGTGTTGACCGGGGTTTGACCAGACTCCCCTCAATGGATAGGCTGAGAGAGAGGCAAAACCGCCGAAACTCTGGCCATGGAGCGATGTTGAGTGGCAACTTCCGTCGGAATATCATAAGAAGATGATGTTTAAGCCCTGAAAATATTACTAGTAGAAAGACGACTGGAGATGGCGTTGCCCGTACCCTAAAAGCCAATTTGGAGGTCGAAGACGAATGCTCCGTTGACCTCTATCATCATTCCCCTAATTTAGGTAGGTAAGTAGTACCCGACCGTCTATCTATCTAATTCATTCTGTTCATTGCGCAAAGAACTCGGGACCGGATGAGGAAGCGGGGAAATTGTGACATCCTACCTTCATATACCGTATGATAGATGATGTTCTGACTTAAAAAACCCTCCTTAACGTATACCTTTACCATCCACACCCCCCTGCACTTCGCACTTCAATGATGGCCGATGACATACCTATGGCTAGGGGGTTATTATTACTAGAGTCGGAACTTGGCATGGATAGTGGATCATATTTAACAGTATCTGATTTCCCTTTGGTGGGATGAATGATTAATCATTAACGTACAGCGGCTATATACGTACGATGTTATGTGTGATGTACAGGCAATGTTGATTAGTTAAAGACCCCCATTCTAATACCCCCCCGTCCCGGCTCTAGATAGGCGTTCCCACCACACAGTCAAAGCGCCGACCGGGCAGATCATCCAGCGCGTTAAGGACCAGATTCCACACGTTCAGGTCTGTCGCCTCGCCGAAGTGGCCGACCCGGTCCACCGGACACATGTCCTGCACCCACTCATTATGGACGCCCGGCTCATCCACGAATGCCGTTTCCGGCGGAGTGACGAGCTCGTCGTCTCGGGAGGTGATGATCGTAATCTTGTTGTCTGGCTGGGCGATGGGCCCCCGATTGAGCGCCGCGACGGCGGAGCCATTGCCGTATAGCTCTTCACAGGCAGGACAGCCGAGCTCGTTGACAATGCGACGCAAATCATCCGTCATCTTGTTGCCAAGGAGCTGGAGGGCCCCCAGCACACCAACAGTGGTGCCGTGTGAGGGTGGCGCGATGGGGACGATACGATCAATAATGGACGTGACGGACTCCTCAAACTTGGGCACATAGAGAGCCTCAAACCCGCCTTCAGAGTGACCAACCAGGTCGATGCGCGTGGCGCCTGTCCTGTCCCTCACCTCAGTGATAAACTGTGCGATTTCGCGCGCCGACTCGGCAATGTGTATGATGCCGCCCGCAAAAGGCATTTCGGGATAGGCGCCATAAGTTAGGGAGAAGGTGCAGAAGTCGTGCCGTTGGAGCCACTGCTCCAGAAGGACCAGATCCTCATAGTAGGTTGATCCGCCGCCGTGGAGGAGGACCACAGGGTTGGGATGTGTGCTACTGACACAATTGTAGTTGTTGGCTGGATTGGGAAAGGAAGCCGCGAGAACGAAGGAGAGGAAGGATGATAAGAACAGCAGCGAGGGCCAGATAGGCCAGAGAAGGCGTGTCATGATCTATATATATAATATTATCGCTAGTATCTGATTTTTCAGCTTTTAATGTAATTAGTAGTAGTATATATACGTATCACCGTGTCGGAGAACTGCTGAAGAACGACAGACAGCATTCTTTTCTCCTTTCGAACTACCTAGACGGCTGGCTTCAACCGAAGATATACCATGAATACTTCCTTTTCGGCCGTAGAATATTCTGATAGAGGAGCTCTCCTAGATCAGAATATCATAGAGATGGCATGATAATTATAGTATGTACGGAGCAAGGACTAGGCTGTACTAGTAGTTATTAGTCTATATAGAGAGAGTAGACTATTGAAGCTATTACTTATGATATAGCCTGGGCCTTCGTTATAGGGGAATAGATCAGCATGGATAGCATCTTGACTAGTAGTTATCATAGAATAACCATAAATTTATACATGTAAAATAATGATCCACACCCTGCATATATGCACGATGCATTATTAGTATCTATCTATCTGTGAATGATGTGAGATCGTCGCCGTCGCTGTCGGCTTGTCAGGGTTAATCAGGTACTAAGTTACTAGGTACTAACCTAACCATGATCAGTCTAGGTACCTAGCCATAGTATGTACAGTACGGAACGTTACCGTACGTCCATGTATGATAGGTACATCTACTGTACATCTACATCTATCGATCGGCCATTCTCTAGCTATATTATGGTATTTATTATTATTAAATCTATTTTACACCCGATTTGGATCCCTTTTGGGCCCATGCAGGTAGCGCACTCTCCATCTCCTTGGCGCACCTGAATTGGGGGAGGACCGCTTGGCAGATAAGCCACGATGTCTTCCTGTGTTGAGCACCACAGCATCACCCAAGTATGCTGTCTCTGCCAGCGATGTTAGGACAGAGCATAACCACATGCTTGCTTGGGCGTCTGCCTCTCCCATCCATGGGCAGCCTCGTCCGCCGAGCCGTTCTGTGCGCTCGCACGAGGTTTGCTCCTGTCAAGCCTCAAGGATGGCCGCCTGCACTTGGCTGACCGCGTCGTCTATAATCCCGAGGCGAACTCAGAATCATTAAGGTTGAGAACAGCCCGGGAGAACTCATGCCTTGGCTCTTGTGGACTGTAATCGCATAACACAATTGCAGAGGAAACATGGCTCTCGTACAGTCGATCCCTTTCAAGTTAAAGTTGGCGGCAGCAGCGAAGATTGGCACCCATCGCGATCTTACTTCAGGGGCATCAGGTTCCGGTGACCATACAAGGCTAGTGTAGCCGTCAAACTCCACCATTATCCCGTAAGGTTGATCGGTGGTAGTATTTGCGCCCTCCCTCCAGATGATATCTCTCACGGTGCCTATGGAGTTATTCACCAGGCCATTCTCTCCTCACAGATTCTTGGTAAGCATTACCCTGGCGCCTTTGAAGATGCACAGAATTGGGGAAGTTCTCGGCCTTATATGAGGCAGCCATTGCAGCTCCCGAACCCACATGCTTGGCAAAGATCCTCAAGATAGGGGAGTCAAGCACGGCCAAACACCGATAGTTGTACCCAGTCACTCGCTCTTCTTTGAAGCAAATGCGGATAGCTGTATCAAAAGAGGCAACCTCTTCAGGTGAGGGATCGTTAGCGACACGACTACTCAAGGTATTCCAGGTGTCAGTAGAGGAAGTCCGTAGAGATAGTCCCACGCTCTCGTAGCTCAGCCAGAGCCGCTCTAAAAGCCGTAGTAAAAGCGTCTTCCCCTAATTGCCTCATGTGCTGTTGTAGCCAAATGGTGCAACTGAATTGATCATATAAATACGACCAGCGACGGCTTCAACCTTGGAATAAGTGGAGGGAACCTTGCGGTAGAGTGCCTTCAAACCTATAGGGAGCTGAAAGGAATCACCATAGATAATGTTCAAACCACCAAATGGACGATCTATTCCAGGGAAGGTTTGTCGGAACCGCAGGTCGATCGAATGGAGCGTAGCCGGATCAATCAATAATAAGATATCTCGTATCCCTGGATTTACGTTGACATGCTATTAGGCTAGCTGGCGGCAATTCCTTCAAAGTGGTCTTGACCGGTGAGGTGCAAGAGCATAATAACAGTAACTCTAGTTAGGGCTGTCCAGCCTTTTCACCGCCTACTTATTTCTTGGCAGGTGGTTGAGCCGCAGGAATCACATGACATCGGCGGCGAGAAACTTGCCGGAACAATCACCGCCCGGCATTTTTTCCTCTTTTGGTCTGGGCAAAGGGATTATCACGTGGGCACTAGCGCCTCGTGATTAATCGATATGCTCCCTGCGCTCCATATTCCTCTGATTTCTTAACAGACTGAGATAAAGGAGGACACTGGGAAGACATTGGAAAGGCAGTAAGCAATAGTTTGTACCCAAACTTTGATTGAGACTACTATTTTTGCGCTTCACGAACTTAGTCAAGTGATGAAGTCAGTGAAATAAGGCGATATGATCTGATTCTTTATAAATTGGCTTATTATTTCAGTCCATACTTAGATCTAGATGCTTAGCCTATTATCTCGACTATATTCTGCCTTCAAAAATTGGCTTCATGGCTCTAAAACGCCGTCGACAATATAGGCATTTTGTCAAATTGCACAGAATGAGTTCTAAAAGCATAACTTCTTGGGGTAGCGATCTGCTTGAGTACACTTCCGGACGCTTTTTGCGGACTTAAGTGATACCACGCCTTATCATTAAGAAGCTATCAGCTGAAATTTGCTGTGAATTTAGGTTTAATGAAGAGCTCAGGCATGATAAACGTCATGTTACATTTGATGTTAACGCGCTTATCAGACCTATGTGTTGTTCAGCCAACCGACTATCATCTGATTTTGTTTCTATCAAAAAGTTGGCGGAAGGGGGATTCAATCGCCTACTTTAGATCACGTTCAGTAACGGCTCCGAGGTACTTACCGGACTACCGTACCACTTAATCCTCGAAACGCTATCCAGTTACTAGCGAGGTGGCGACATTGGAGTTATTGCGTACAAATGATATTCCAGTCCCAGAAGTACTTGGATACTCCCCGGACTCCTTTAATCTAGTTGGTAGCGAATACCTTCTCTTAGAAAAACTTCAAGGAGCTCCACTGAGTGATCGGTGGTTTACCGTGGATAACAAAGCCCGCACCAGAATAATGAGGCAAATCGCTGATATGGAATCATGATTCATGAGAATCTCATTTCCCGCAAGTGGGAGTCTGTATTACCTCAAGGATCTTCAATCGTCAGAGCCTGCCATTCCACTATCTGACCAACCTCCATCAAGTCAGTTTGTGGGGACCGACAGCACAGTTTGAGTGGTGGTACCAAGAATGAGTTGTACTGCAAATTGATCGTGGTCCATGTAATGTTCTCTTATTTTCCAAGAACTCGCGGCTCTGGCTAACAAGAGAGTAGGGGATAACTTTCTTGCGTGTTTTGAAGCCCCTGCCAAACGTGAGACAGAGTTTTGTGAGAACTATGGCAAACCTTGCCTTCATGTTGAACGCTATTTGCGTGAATTGCACCAGTTCCAAAAGATGACACCAAATGCTCACTCTCAGCTTCTGTCCAAATGTTTAAAGCTAGCCCCATATTTGAGAATTTCGTCAACCCATCCTTTGGCACGGCCGGTACTTCGGCATCCGGACTTATCGCCGAACAATATAATGGTCAATCCGTCTGGTGACATAGTGGGGATAATTGACCGGTAGCACGCGGTTGTTTTGCCTCTCTGCTTATGTGTTGGTATCCCAGATCACTTCCAAAATTGGGGTGACCCAATTTCGGAAACATTAGCTAAACCAGAGGTTCAGCTATCATCGAACTTTCACACTCTCAGCCAGAGCGAACAAGTATCAATACAAGACATCATGCAGTGTGAGGCAGCGGGTGCTGACTTTACCGCTACACCACAACGCCAAAAGGCCCAATGGATGACTTGGTAGGTCATCCGGTCAGCGTACTATATGTCAGGTCCCTGACATGTAGAGACGTCTTGTGCACTTTCATTATGCTGCCCTCACCATGGAGCAGTTACCAGACCACTTTGACGCCTTACGGAATGAAAGCGCGATCCTGCGGGCCAAGCTTTTTGTCCTTGCTGGAGCTCCTTGGGAAGGAAGCTCTCTGTCTCTCAATTACGCAATAATGCAAGCGTTTCAGACTCGGCCGGTAGTTCTTAAAAATTCAGCAGACATGGATGGGGGGCAATGTCCGGGTTTTTTTTTCCCAAAATGAGATCCATCATTGTTCGCATCGATTTCAACGAGAGCAGGAGAAGATGAAAGAGTTGGCGGAGATGAGAGATATTATCTCCACCAATTCCATTGGATGGGTTCCTAATGACGATCAGCTTAAGAAATCGAGAGACACTGTCGAAAAAATTTGGATCGGTTTACTGGAACAAAGTAGCACTAGAGATGAGCAAACAGCTCTAGAATCTCATTTCCCCCTTAATGACAATGAAGAATTTTAGTTATGTATCTATTTAAAATGAAACCCATGCTCAAGCGAGCCTAGGTACAGACCTTCTATTTCCTTGAGGTATATTTGTACCCAGAGCCAATCACTAGCTGTTAACTTCGCATTTATGGAACAAGCCATGCTCCCACTGCTCCCCTCCTTTACGGCCTTAACAGTAAACTAGTATTTATAGGAGTGGACTGGACTCGGTTCATACCATTCCCAGAGTAACCTTCAGATTGAATTTATCTCTTTCAGTCTCCAATGATGTCCTCTCGTCCCGGTCAACGCTAATCAGGTACTGACCTATGTTAACACTGGCCAGGTCAACTTACTAAAAGTAACGGGCTTGGCGATTTTACGGACCGGGAAACGAGCTGCCACTTCAAGGCAAGAAAATGAGGTTGCTAGGGCCTTGTTGCTGATAAAGTTGCGAAGCATAATATGCGAACAGCGCTCAAGGCCCCTTTATTATAAGTTACAGTCATAGAGCTGCTCCTAGCGCAAGCCAAATGTTTGACGCGGGCTACATTAAGGAGAGGCAGCATTGTACCTATCCTATCCCCGTAGAAGACAGAAGCCGGGCGCCAAACAGGAACAAACAAGTTTTTAATTGCTTAGTTCATCCCGGTTCCTTTTATGTTGAGCGCTGTAGGTAAAATACTTAACCTGGATTGATCCCCGGGACCTTCGTCCTGGCCACTTTTCGTCAAAAACTCTCGCAATCTCAGACCAAGCCTGCCCCTGGTTCTCCCGAAGCTCCAGTATAAGACCGATTTCTTCTGCTTCCCACCTCCCACCTTTCCTAGCATTGTGTGGAAGCTCATCGGTGTTGAGACTTGGAAGAATCTGACGAGATTGTCTTGGACTATCTGACGCAATATGATCTATCCCTGGCCGGCCTGTTGTTGGTAAGGCATTACAGGTTGTGCACAGGTGTCGTGATAGAGGGGTAGTGGAGAGAACGTGTTTTGGGTGAATTTGTATGAGAGGGATTTGGATATCTCGTAGCTGGGTGATGGCATGTGGGAGGGGCCCAGGGGGTTTAAGAGGAGGATGTTACTGTTTGGAGCCATTTATCGGGAACCTGATACTTCCCATAACATATTTGCAGCTGGCAAGTCAATGTGTCACGGGACTACCACACGAGTCATGTGTTTAGCCTATATATTAGCGTCACCTCGCCTGTAGATAGACAGCTACCTTCTCCATGGCACAAACTATTACAGGACCAATGTAGCTTTATTGTGCCATGGAGAAGGTAGCTATCTGCAGGTGAGGTGACGCTAATATATATGATAATTTGAACTTTTGGGACTGGTGTGAAAGATATTAGATTATTGCTGGGGTGTTCCCGCCTTATTCCACTCGTCGGCTTCAACATTTAGACGTCTTGCCATTTGGTCCCTTATCGATCGGGTATACTGAAGTGGACAGCAGAAGCACGAGGCTTAACTCGCTTATCTAAACGTGAATTCTGGAGTCTTTGTTATCCAACATTTAGTAAGGCATTCTCTAAAGAGAACATTCCGAGTGGTTGGAGACAGACAGGTATCTACCCGTTTAACCCAGGCTGGGTTGTTTTGTCACAGATTTCGCGGGCAAGCGAACAACAAAGACTGAACACTATGTAGCACATCTGAAATTTCCGCTGATTCCCCGGTCATTCCTGACCCTACAGCACTAGAATGACGTCGCCTTGTAGATAAAGTTACCAATAACTTGGCTCATCGGCGAGTTGATGTTACGGCTCGCAAGCTTAAGAACACTATCGAAAGCTTGCAAACGTAAGTCGAATTGCTTCAACATGAAAACAAGGGCCTAAGGGAGGCAATAAGGCTCGAAAAGAAGGAAAGCAACGCAAGAAGCCACTTAGGGTCATTCTTTTTGAGAGGAATGATCCAAATGCTGCCCGATCTATAGTCCCGGGAAAATCGCTTGTGTGCGGGCAAAGCAAGCCGAATTTGAGGCTGAAGATCAAGGGAAAAAAAGGCAAAACCGGATTCAGAAGGCGGAAAGACAAAAAAGGCCGATTCAAAAAAAGCAGCGGCAGGAACCAGCTGATAAATAGCCAGTGAGTGATCTTATCAAACCTTGCAACCTCCAATAACAAGTCTCAGACTTGCATTCTGTACCCTCCAACTCGAACTATCCAGGCCTGTCTGGGACTTAGATATTGCAGAGCCGGCTTCGAATAATCACCCAACGCTTTTATTTACATCTCAGCCTGCTGGAAATGAAAATGAGGGGGGAAACATGCTAGGGTGGTCTCGGCGCAACTTCAAACACCCACGTTGGGCAGGCGATTATGAAGTTGAATGGGATGGTCTCTCTAGTTACAGTCTTGATAGTATCGAATTTTGAATTAAAAGTAATTAGTGGTTGTTGTGATATTTAAATTTGTACTTAATCCTAACGGTCGCATTTTGTTGGGATGTATTCTAGCCTATAATTTGTTATCGTAATCTCTAATTGGATAAATAAGATGTTTGTACCCAAATTCCCCAAACCCCGTTCGCTTCATTGATCGTTATCGTTGTCTGTTGTCTCTTCACCACCGGCGTGCACGGAAGGGCCTCTACTGAACGTTCAATAATACTAGCAACATTAACCCTTTCATCGCCACGCTCCATGTTGGATCCTCAGCTATCATCTACTTGTATTATCCTCACCCCTTTCCTGCCTTGTCAAGCCGCCGTGAATCTACTCCCTCGTTTAGCCGTCAAGAAGCGCTCGCAAAAGGCTTGTCATGCACGCCTGACAACGGAGCTGTGGAGGAACAATACGTACATGCCCCGGTAGCTTATCCCCGTAGCGCACGGTAACTTTCCGAAGTTAGATAGTCCAAAGGATTTTGACCGCCTATTACTAAGCTGAACGGATAATTACCCTCCGAGATAATTTAGTTTCGTTCAGGATGGTTTATA
>JAHQZX020001386.1:0-53717 GCA_019804575.2 Pseudotulostoma volvatum
GATCGGCGGATGGAAGGTTTTGCTCTAATATACCTAGTACATTAGTCCTCATGTAATTCATGAGCACGATTCTGCGAGTTCAAATTCTTGGCCATCAAAGGCGCCCCGGAGGATGAAGATTTAAACAAAGCTGCAACTAGCTAATCTCGCTTGGCATTTAGGTGGTCGATCTGCCGCAGCCTGCAGTCTGCTTGGAGCGCCACCAACCCCGACGTCTCCGTGTCCAATCACGATTAGCACAGGTAGCACGGGACTTAACCGCTGCCTTTATGAAATTAAGATGAGGGATGGAGATGTTGACCATAATTTTCAGCTTCTAAACGCGTTTTATGGAGTATCCATATGGAAGGAACTTCCTGCGGCTGCAGCAGACTGTGTGAAGTAGCTACAACGTTGAAGCCTGTACAGATCAAACCAGAACGATATTCAAAGCCTGAATTAACCAGACAAGCAACCAATCTCATGTCAAGATCGAACTTCATAAGATAATTTAAGGTAATTAAATCTAAACCCAATGACAATCCCGTGGAAAAACAACAAAGCACCGATGCTGTTATGTAGTATGCATATTCTTGCAAGATACAAGTATACATTCCCATAGCCAGCACTCAGGGAACCATAAATCGATAGCTATTTGAGGTCTCCAGTGAATCCAAGTCAGTACTTCCATGCGATGTCTCAGTGCGATTCTATGGCTAGCTTCACCACGTCAACGAGAATAGTGGTAATGATTGAGGCTATATAGCATATGCCTCGATTGCATGCCGGCGCTTATCATTTTAGTGGGGTCCACTTCTTTAACTACCACGTTTTTATGTAAACGATCTAGGGGTGGTGGTATTTTGGTAAATAAAATAATTACCGGGTATTTGCCAAAAACCAGGAAATCCATAAATACCGCGGTATTTATCATGGAGTTCTATGATCATTGGTTAATGCGGTAAATATTGGTAAATATTTACCACAACCGGTGCGACGTTCCTATAGCGTGTTCCTGACTTCTGGATGCGATCCTGCACGCACTCGTTTGTTTTATCAAGTCCACTTCCTAGATGTCCTTGAACTTTTGTCTTGCATAGCAGCCAGCATACCACCTACCTATTGTATACTAGGTATTTTGGTATTTTGAAAAGATCTACTAGGTAAATACCTGGCATTTATTTTTTTAATACCCAATATACCATTTCCGACCCCTAAAACGATCGCTTTTAAACCTACACCAACTGAAGGTTAAGTCGAACTTTTGGTCAAGCCAAGCCACTTAATGAGATACTAGTAGGCTTTATCTGGTTAGGCGCCGGCAAACTAATCCGGCTATTGAATAGCTTGTACCAAGCCGCTTGCACAGCTTGGTAAGTCAGCTTGGACCTCTCTGGTAGTTGAATTATTTAGATCTTTGAATGATAATCTAAGGAAGAGAAGTGCCCGAGATTCCGCGGGTCGGAACGCGGGTAACCCGCTCGGAAGATACCGTTCCGTTGGGTCTTTCGATCAGACAGCTCAAAATCTTCACCTACAAACCAAGTAAACACGCGTTTTTCCAGTCGCAATTATAACATCCACATCAGCCCGTATCAACTCCCTGAAGGCGTATTCTCTACATTTATTCTCTTACATCAAATATTATATTCATAAACCCCCCTTTTCGAAAATCCTGTTCTATCAGTTTCAAAACAGCACAAGGTTATTTATAATACTAGGGAGCACCTCCCCTTGTCGACACGGGTATGTCTCGAGCAGGCATGTTGTCGAGAGATATACCGAAATCTTGCGAAAAGTATAAGGGGGCCATGATGTTCGCAAAGCAGCCTTCTCCACGCTGAAAGTGATCCATGCTGGGGACCGAATCGCCTTCTTTCTCACAACGCCAGGTTGGCAATTGAGTTATTCGTCCATACATTCGAACATGGTTTGTTCCCTGCCACTCTGTCGATCAATTTGACACGGGCTCGTATGGGCCCAAACTCGAAGTCAGTTACCCAGTAGTGGGTACGAGACCTTTTCGAAGCGGTTACCTGGTCTCTTGGTGGGTAAGACGGAGCCGCTTGAAACAGCGGAAAGCCGCCCATGACTCCGAAGCAATAGTTTCAGAGTATGAAGGGCCCCGAAAAGGGGAAAAAAAAAAAATAAAATAAAAATAAATAAACAATCCCAAGCACCATAATATTTGGAATTTCAATAAAACTGGTTTCGGGTTGGATGACTGAGGAAAAAAAAAAGGTAATAATCTCTGCAGAAACGCACCAGTATTAGACAAGGGATTATATAACAAACAACAATTGCTAACACGCACTAATATATAGGCGGTCGCGACAAACCCAGGCAGTCGTAAACCCTCTACATCGGTCGGACGTGCATCTACCGCTAGCTGTTCGATCCCCAGCTGCAGTATGATAATCAATCAAGGAAAGAAGTAGCTCTTGAAGGCTATACCACACAAAATAACCTTGATAGTGAGGTTGCTTTTGGCCTTGGCGAACAAAGCTCGGAGAGGCTGGCTGAAGGGGGTCGAAAGCTACACCGGAAGCAGCAAGCCATGGTGAAAAAACTGCGGGGGAAATACATGAAGACAGTACAGAAGGATACAAAGAGCAAAAAGGCCCTCGAGCAGCGAAAAGAGCTATAGATGTGCATCTTCACCTTCAAACTGCCAACCGTATAAACTACAGGTATTCAGGTCGGACTTCTGAGGGGAGGGATTCTTCGGAATGAGTTCGAAGTGCAGTGCCACCCCATTCTGTTCGAAGATGGCTCGCATGGTCACCTACCGGCATCATCCGATGAAGACTCTGAGGTCGATATTATAGTTGATGCGTAGCAGACCCAAATCTGAGCGCCAGGGCCTCTAAGAAGTCAGGTATACCATGCCATTGCTGGTTCTTGGAATAGACGGGGAGGAATTAGATCCTTACAGAAGTAATGGGGGGAATATCTCGACAGTTAGGGATAAAACTTGAATTTTAGATAGAGCTCTAAGCCGCGAATGCATTATATATGTAAAAGCGACATGAGGAATGATAAGGTTTGTGAATGGTGCATATTATGCTACCGATGAAAAATTATGAATATGCAAGTTCGGAAAAGCTGATACAGGTTGATGCGATAATGTTGTTGCAGTCATTAGGTTGTATGGGGAAAAACGGGAAACCTTTTCTAAGGACTTCTCACTCCTCCCTCCTTGTGTATTCGAGTGCCGGCATTCCTTTTTGAACCATTCACAGAAGGGTCTCTGGAGATTTTGTTGCGCAACCCGCTTAGTAATAATGGAACTTACTAGAGATGGGAAAGAGAGTCCTGGAATATATATATATGTAGGACGCCAGAATTGTCTTTCTTGACGTCTCGAGACTCGTTTGCTACATACTATGATACATGTTATCCAAGCCCAACTTATACCTATCAGATATAGTCTCTTACCCTCCATACTTACATGCTATCATGATATACTTACATGTACATAGCTGTACTATGATAGAGCGTCCTCGAATGCATCATCCTGCCTAGCGACATAGCATAGTTGGCCGCACATCTGCCTGCTTGTCACCCAACTATGATATTATCATAGATACTAACTACATCTATACTAGTATAGCGATCTGCACACCAATCCTCGCCAAGACGACCAATCCTCGGAACGATGATATCCCTGCCATGATAAGAGGATAGGCGAAGCGAAGTTCGCCTGCACCGATGAGACCATTTCCCTGAAAAATTCGTCATTTCCCAGCTTTCTGGACGATGGATCATTGCCTTTCCCCTCAAAATGTCGTCTTTCTAACCAACCTATTTCTCCATTTATTGGCCGGATTAATATCTCGCAAGAATGGCTAAGGTACCACATCTATATGTAGCCACATACGTCGAAAAAAACCCCCAATTTATAGTAATTTAGGCACTAACAGTCACTGAAAAGTCCTTCCCTCATTGTGCTTTCCCCGGGGTTCTTAGCCGAGTCGGAAGGCGTCCATGTGTTGAATTGTTCGAGTCTCACTCTGGCCGCAAATTAGCCTATACAGTCTCAAATCCCCCTCGCGGGCCTTTAAAACGAGAATTTCCCTAGTAATTGTGCGCTGATTTTGAGTTGGCGTTCGTAGAGAATCTGCCTGAGGTCCAGCTAGCCAAGCGCTGGAAGCATTTTTCGTGCAGTCGAAGGCGTTAATTCTACTGAGCGTACCGGTAACGATTGCTCAACGGTTCGGTGACTGCGGACCGGCTTGATTTGTGGCCACAAGCAACTTGATGACTTTTAACCCGGTTGAGAGTCTGAACAAAGCACCATGCACAAGACACTTTTCGGTAATCGTTAGTGATTGGTTTTTAATGTAGGAACTAGGCAGTTTGTCGTTCTCACTCACTATTCCGGCCGATATACGCAAGAGTATGGATAGATTTGATTGGAAAAACAATACTTGAGAAAGCCAGCGTTTCATCTGTCAGTGAGGGAATGACATAACAAATATTGCAGGGAGCTTTATCGGTGCAGCTGGGTGATCTCCATCGTTATAATGATGGTATCATGGCTTCAAGGATTGACATTTGACTGCATCGATCTGCACGATATTCACATATTCTCCTATGTTGCGAATGATCAAGAAGTCTTTCAGAGCCCGAGAAAAACCGTCCACAACGTCGACATCTGTCCTAACGAATTCACCGTAGACTCTCTGTTCTTTCTTTTCCCCCCTGTTGTTCTCCACGAACAGGTCAGTACCCCGAAACTCCCTTCAATTTTGATATCTATATATACTGGTAGGAGAAGCAGAGCTTTTGTAAAGGAAGTAAGCGATAGCTGAATTTATTCTTTTGGAGAGAAAGAACAAGAGTGTGAACGAGAACCAAGTCAGGCTCGAGATTGGCGCCTTAGGCTTCACAACACACGTGGCTTTAAAATACCCCAGTACCTTTTTTGTTTTCCTGGCTACACAAGAAAGGATAAAAATTCAAGGAGCACGCTTGAAGCTGGGCCAAGTCCACGAAATCTCAACTAAAGTTAACTCACAAGATCAATTCGGATACTAAATAATGCGCATTGGCTAGATGATAGATTAAACTAATAGCTGGTAGATATCCCTAACATACAATATTTCACAATAACCGATCGAGTGGTTATTCGATTAAACAAAATTAAGAAGCTGGCGGAGCCGATATTGTTGAGATTTTCATGCAGGGGACAGAGTGATGAGCTTCGCCGCCACTCATTTCTTTCTCGCTTCATCGTCGTAGAGGGCGGTGGTCGTGTGAAGGGTTCGTGCTTTACCATTGTCGTCGATGGGAACAGTTCAGAGGACAGTATATGTTCGGTTAAAGGTAACAAAAGAGAGGCGTAAAATAATGGGATGGGTATATATACATTTATGATCGCGAACGATCAAAATTAGGAACTTGATGTAAGGTAATCAGCTGCCTGGAAAGCAATCAATGTTAACGCCGCGCCTATGATATCAAATGGTTTGAGGCAAACGGTCTCACCTTATCAATATTATAGTCAAACTTCTCTAATGCAGCAAGTGATTCATCACGCGGATACCCCATGGTTGTTAATCGTTGTAAAATCAAGTCGTCCTCACCGGATTCGGCGGCCAGCGCCCACCCCGGTTGACGATTGTCGGGGGCCGTTGACGAAACAGAATCGGCATGGTTAGTGCTCTCGCTACTCCCGTTATCTGAGCCTTTCGGTCCTGCAAGAGGCGCAAAGATTGAATCCCAATCGTGCTGTGTGTTGCCTTTGTTGCTCGCCGTAGACTGAGAGACACCCGGATTTGACGGTAGATGAGCAGCTGAAGGATTGACATTATTGTCAAAGTTAAAGAAATCTGACGTTTCTACACCACCAGTCCCAGGACTCATCACCGAAGTGACCGGCTGTGTCTGCTGCGGTGGAGAGTCAAACGAGAAGTCAAATTCATAAGATGTTTTATTGAATCGGTCATCGTCTGAGGAATCTTCCTCCTCCTTAGCGGGGGCTAGATCGAGACCGGCGAAAGCAGCATCAAAATCAGGAGCCGCGGGCTCCCTTTCACTTGGTGCCACGAGGCCGTTCCTTCCTGCATGTTCTTGAGATTCTCCAGGGGCAACGGGTGTGCTGGTTTTGGGTTCTACTATATTAAGGGTGTTATCGGTGGGCAATGATGGAATTTTAGGCTCAGTCGGTACGCCATTGTGTTTGCTTAAGGAGTTAGCAGGTTCCTCCCTATGAACGCTCTGGTCACTACCAGGAGAGCTTTGGGTCTTGGACGCAAGGATAGGCGAAGCACCCGTTCCAGGGGCAGGAAACGCCTGCAGTTGCCAGGTATCTATCGAATCATTCTGGGAACGTTCCCCATTTCGGGGGGGAGAAGCCGAATCGAAGTTGTCATCAAACCCCGTCTGAGCTTCGCCGTCGGAACTATCTTCATCATTGTCGAACTCCCGGATTGGCGGAAATTCATTGCTATCGTCGGTCGTTTTGTTCTGGTCTGTATTCAACGCAGCAAAAGCCTCCTCAAAATCGTGTGCTCTCTGTGACTGAGATCGTTCACGGGCAGGACCCCCAAACAACTCATCAAAACTTGGATCTTTAGCGGGATTTGATATCTCCTCAGTTGAGGCCACCGCAGAGGCAGCAAGATCGTCAGAGATGGCAGGGAATTCATTTCGAGACATCGTTGGGCCGGAGGTGTCCTGGGTTGCTTGGGCGGGTGACGCCACTTTAGATTCGCCAAACGGAGACAGAGCCACAGGTTTGTCTTTCTCTGCGGACGTCAATGCGATGTTGCTTAAGTCGGTAGGTCCTGAAGCTGCAGTTGGGGATGCCGGCTTTACCGGGGTACCAAGAGCCGATGTCTCAGGTTGATCGAACTGACTGGCTGGAGGCAAGTCCTTGGTTGATGATGTGACGGATAGATAGGTTCCATCCCCGTGAGAAATGAAGTTCGGCGCGATTTGATTGGACTGAGATATCAGTGAAGGCCCGGCTATTGATGGTGGGGGAGATACGGAAGGCGTTGGGGCGGTTGACGTATCAGGGGTTTTAGAGACGTCTATGACATCTGCTGTCTGCTGCACCGGTAAAGACAGGCCGGTGAAAGATGTTGGTGGAGGCGGTGTGGGGTTCGATGGAGTAGCGAGGGTAGGCCCGAAGATACTGTCAAAAGCGTTTTGTTGACTCTCAGGGGGCGATAAAATGTTGTCCGTTGAACCTGTGGTAGTTCGTCTGAAAAACGGATTCGTCTTCTGACTTGCCACCGAAATTGCTGGGCTGGCGATATTTGGGGCTGCGGGGGGAATGGGAGTACCGGATTCTACAGCTTCCTGTGTCTCTCTTAGGAGGGCATCAATGTCCCATTGGGTCTTCTCTCGTTCAGCCTCGACGGTAACCAACTGTTTTTTATTGATGGCAACTAGACCTTTCTGTTGACGGGCTTCAGAACGGGCCTTCTCCAAAGCCGGCTTAAGTTGGCCGACCTCAACGGTAGCTTGACGGATCTTCTCTTTCAAGGCTGCATTCTCATTCTGGTCCGTCGTTAACGCAGCTGAGACTTGATTGTATTGACTTTGCAAATCCTCGCGACTGCCTTCAATTAACGCAAGTTCTTGCTGTAGCTTCTTGGCTTCCGCCCGGGATGCACTCAGGAGTTCTTCGAGGGCGGTGAAGTCTTTCAACTCCTTCTCATACTTTGTCCTAGCTTGCGCCAACCGCGCCTCGAAGTCACGTTTCTGTTGAGAAGACTGTGAGACCTCCAGCTCGACCGACACTCGCTTTAATTGCACGTCCTGCATCTCCTTTGCTAGTGATCCTATCTGGTTGGACAGGTTGGCTAGTTCAGTGGTTTCTTGCGTAAGCTTCTTGCTTTCTTCAGGATCATTATCTCCGAGGAGATCATCCAGATTTGCAGCTGGAGGTTTACTAGACGCGGCACCCGCAAGACCAGTCAACTGTGGGTTTAGACTTTGACCAAATTGTGAAGATGGGATAAAGGGCTTAAAGGTTAAGGCTCCTTTCGGCGATGCTCTCAAAGACGGCGATCCCGGTATCTGGAAAGCCGAAGCTGACCCCCCAGTTGACTGAGGCACTTGGACGGGTGCAGCGGTGCTGGGTGCAGCGCCGAAAGCATCAAGGCCAAAAAGGTCTTCGGCTGCAGGTCGAGGAACAACTGCAACTGGGGCAGCCAGGGATGATTGTACGGGGTGTCTAGCCACTTGCCGGCGCATGCCTGGGGGAATAAGACCCTGGGGGATTGTTGCAGGAAGAGGCTCTTTCTTGCTGCGCTGCTGGCGAACCAAATACATAGCAACCGCGAACTCATCTTTTGTCAGCTGTCCATCGGCATCGATGTCTGCGAGGTCCCAAATCTGCGCCAGCACATCCTCCGGAAGTTGCGCATTGGTGAAGAAAGTCACGGCTTGGTCACCATTGATCACCCCTGATTTTGCTACATCTACGGTTGCAAAAAGATTATCGAAGCGGGCTTTCTCTTGCGGCGTTATGAGCCATTCACCACCTGTTGATTGTGTAGACAAAGAAGATGAGAAAGGATGCCTAGGGACAGGGCTTTGGGTCCCAGAGGCACCAGTGAATTGCTTTGGTATGGCGGGGACCGGGGGTATATCCAAGCCAGAGCGCGAGCCCGTGGAGGTACGCGCACCCCTTCGAGAAACCGCCTCATACAAGCCAGAAGGTAGGGTTTGCGGAACACCTCGCATCGTCCCGGTCTTGTACGAAGTTAGAAGATGCATTGCAACGATAAACTCCGTCACGTCTAACTGTCCACGTTGTTTAGTATCCGCCAGGTTCCATATCCGGCCCAGCACTTCATTAGGTAGCTTTGCGCGCTCGAATATCTGCTTCGCCGTTTCACCTGTAAGTGGCAGTGAATGTCAGTAGGTCTATGATAAAGTAGGAAATCATTTGAACCTTTCATACCAGAGATGACCCCATTGTGGGTTTCTGATTTCTCAAAGAGCGTGCTGAAATTTTGAATCTCTTCAGGATTCAAGGGAGGCACCCTGATTGGGGTCGCAGGCGGAGGGCTCGCTGTGCTTGAAGCCCGCGCTGGAGGGGCGTCTAGTACTAGACCATCAAACCGGGGCAACGGCCCAGCTGCATGATGCCAAATTGATTAGTCCTGCCCGAAGCGCGAAGATGAAATCCACCAAAGAACCCACGTTGTAGAGCTAGTTCTTCTGTCGGTACACGGCCAGCTTGCGCATGCCCAATTAATCTCAGAACCATAGAAAACCCCGATGGTGTGAGAAGACCCCGGTTCTCTTTATCTGCAATTTGCCATATCTGCAATTGACCCAGAAGAAAGCCAATTAACGGTCCATCATAACCTGATTCATAGATCCCGAGTGTCATGAACGTACCACTCCAAGTGTCTCAGGTGATAGTCTTGTTTTCTCAAAGAAGGGGACGGCGACCTCGCCGGTGACTACGCCCAGTTTGGTCTTATCGGCTGCCTGGAAGAGTTGAAAGAACATCCGTCTCTCTTCCGGCGTAAGATTCGGATTGGCATGGCCTGAAGTGACACATTATATTAGCGCTGCGACTCAAATGCAAAATACCTCACGACCACATCTTCAGAAGATAGCTCCGCACCCAAATGCTAGAAATCCAGAGTGTCCATGGCCGTTTCCTTATTCTAAACAGTAAGTGAATTCGACTCGCACTCACCAGAATCCAGCATGGTCCTTGCTTATCTGTATGCCAACAGGCTCCCAGTCCTCCTGTAGCGCTTCTTCCAACTACCAAACGGCTCGTTGAAAGGTGGCGATGATGCTAGAGATGGGATCTTGATTCAGCCGAAAGGAGCCAGACACTTGACAGCCCGCAAGCCGCCGGGAACGCCAGTTCCTACGTACGATTCGATTCAACAAGCGACAACCGGAAGAGCCCCTGGCAATGTATCACCACCACCAAACAGAACAAGGTTCGCAGAGTAAAATGAGAGATAATAAGCACCCGCTATCAGGATCTCAAGGGGAAGAAATAATAAGGCGAATCGCTGAATGCCGAATAGCAAGTGTATATATGTTCAAAGATGCTCCTTCGGCTTGCTGATGTAAGCTACAGGATATGTATAACTATAATACATACTACTGGTATACTATGTAGTAGTAACTACTAATAGTAGTACGTACCTACTTTAGGTAGGTACATAGATGATAGGGAGTGTTAGTTTTGTGGCTGTGGTAAGTCAGCCTTCGATCGCCATAGGGAATAGTAATAACTACCTACGTCAACGTCGTCTACCTAAGGTACCTACTCGTATCGTCATGCTACACGTACGAATTCCTGATATTGGCTTGATGCTCAAGTTTGTTGACATGATAGTAGTATTCTACACAGTATGTGTAGGATATATCGTACATGAAGGTCGGATAATTACATGTACTGTACTACTATATTACTCTATCATAGGTGAAAGGTCCATCAGTCGGATATAATTCTCTGTCGGCAGATGGTGATGAGACGCGGCGGTGCACGTTACGCTAAGACGCATAGTCATCATGACTAGTACAGAAATAGTTAACTTAAGTTAGCAACTACATTTCCAGCTTAGCGGTAATCTGACCTCTATTCTTGGCCGAAGGGCGTATGTATTGATAGAACTGCGTGCAAAGCTCGCTGCATTGTAATAGAATCGATATAGGTAAAACAGCAGGCAGACGTTTTGATGACGTTTCAAAATCAGCCATAGGTGGGCTGCTGATCAGCTAGAATATAGCCTAGTAGCTTGCTACTATATACTAAAAGTAATGCATGTTGAATGCATCCTAGGTGGCCGCAATACAGTTATAGTTACTGCAAAGGCGATAAAGAAGTCAGGCAGGATACATTGAATGAATTACATAACGGATAATTTGTATATTTTCTTGTAGGCTAATTAATTATTACATCAGATCTGCAGAACAACTAGCGAGTAGCTTAGAGCCGTAGAGGATCAATGTCGGGATCTATATTTACTTGAGCTTCTACTATCACATCCGAATTACCTCGTTTATTTAAATAGATGTGGGAGCATACCGTCATCATGGGAATCTACCTTGCATCTAAGGCTGCCTAAAGCTATAATACCAAGCTGATCTTTGGGGGGGCTTTCACGATTTGTCACTTACCTAGCACTTCCCAGTTCCCTCGGAGTGTTGGCTTTAGCCTCTTCACTTTAATATTAACTTGTGTGCTTCTGTTTCCTCATGACAATTCTAGCCAGGTGCCATTGAGGTTCGCGGTTTCAATCCGTTCCTAGAGGCTGTGGACCGATCAACCTAACTGAATAGGTGAATAGGCATATCATCCCTATCCGGCTCTTTTGACACAGCGAGTTTAACACTTGACCCCGCGCGGTTGACCGTTTCAACAATATGCAATTTGATCAACGTAAGTTGATGTGGGCTAGAAAAACCAGAAATTGAATAGTGCAGATCTTCATAGCGGATGACTTCGGCACAGGTGGATGCGGCTAGTCCTTTAGGTCATAAGTCCGGCCGCCGTGTAATCCTTCTATGTAGCTACCTATACCACGGCGGTGACCGGTTCATGCATTTTACCTACCTATCAGGATGCTATGGCAATTGCAAGCAATTTTAGAAAGCTGACAGTATCTCTTGTTTTCACTGTGAATCATGAATCTGGAGGGGACCGCTGCTCGGGTAGGAGAGTCCAGACACCATCGCTTGGGTAATTCGAATAACAAAAGACTTACTACCTAGGTATTCTTTGGAGGAAATTATTACAACTAGAAAGGTTTCAGGCCACATATGGACAATCGAATATCAGGAGCATGGTCTGCCTCATTGGCACTCGCTGGTTCGTATTGGGAAACCGTAGCGTTTCCTTGACTGCTTGACTATTGTATCAGGCTAGAGTCAGATACTGACTCAGAGGCTTTGGAGGACCAATTGGCGGATATAGATGACTCTGATGAAGCTCCATCAACTGATATTCATGCATCAGAGTTCAAAACTGTTCTACAGTCGCTAGTGGAGCTCTTTGACGAGTAACATGAACAAGGGAACACACAGCTCTCAGCCTCTCACCGAGTAGCTATACACATATTACGAAAAAACTTGTAATATCGTAGCCTGAAAACATGCAGAGAAAAGAATGAAAACAGACGCGTTGTTACGGAAAAGGGTTAGCAAGGTTAGCGTGGAGCCCACGAATGGTGCCAAGAGCCACTCCTAATATTTTAGGGAAGCATTTTACGCAACTGTTGTGACAGCAGCCGTAGTCACGTGTGAGGTAATTAAGCTAATCTTAGTTGGGCGAGTTTGGGCAGATTATCAATAAGTCTGTGGTCTGAGTGCAATCCCAACCATTTGTATGAAAATCATTTAGGCTATATTGACTAAGGCGAATAGAATGGCATCCGAAAATACTCGGAGTTCTTCACTCTTATGAGCGATGAGGCGGCGTCCCAAAAAGCCTGCCGCAATACGAGCCGATACTGCCACGCTCCGACGATTATATAGTCCCACATGAGTGATTACGATAGGGTTGAAGCGATATGCAGAGACACGTGGGAGAAGCACAGATGATTGACGGTTTCCTGCATCAAATGGCGTAGAAAACCATATGACTGGTCGGTCAAGGTTCGCGCGAAGAAGCTATCGGAAGCCGCCACTCGGAGAGAAGGTATTGAGCCACTTCTACGTTTGGATAAATTGCGTGCTAACTTAGTTCAACTACTATGTGGGAAGGTTCAATCTAAAGACACCAGTTCAAAAACTCGGCATGACCGTGCTGCCATCGGCGCGTTCAATCTTAGTGTCTAGCATTGGCTGAGGCTTCTGGCTTACTTTTCTGAGCTGTTATAACCCTGCTGTCGCTAGGACTGTTAGATAATATTATTCTCTCGGATTAGGGTTTGGCGATTTGCTTATGTTGGCTCCTCCGTAGCTGTCTACCCATACTTGTAGACCGGTCTCGAACCACGGCAACTGTATAATTGACCTGCATTGATGTTCGGGGACGCGTAGCATGCTATAAGCTAATTATTTGTTAGTTCGTTTATTGGGAGTTCGAAACAATGGCGGGGTCGAAGATTTGTATGAAGATTCTGGGCACTACTTTGGTACTAGGCAGCACTTTCAGTTCACCATTTATTGTAAGAAAAAATGGCATCGATAGAATCAGCCCACAGAAATATACAAACTGTCATCCTCCGAATTCTAATATCACCACTGCTGGTTGTCGGGCTAGAAAAATCTGAGGAGTACGCCCTGGAATAATTTGAGATTGCACTGCGTTCCTCAAAAATGTTCCTCAAAAATGCTGAGTAAGTGCTAACTTACATAGGCGTAGCTTCCGCACTTCCCCCAAAACGGATCTTTGAAAACGCAATTATCGATCAGCGCTTATTGAAATTTCGGCAACTTAGTTGTCAAATGGTCAGGAAAACCAACACCGGAAATATCCCTGAACAAGACCCGGACTTTAGCCATAACATTCAAGTTAAGATTTAAGGTCCATGGAAATATTATTTCGATATTAGAGAAAGATATTTTTTAATAAGAGTTATAGCGTAAGTCAGCCTATAAGTTTGACTATTTTGTATGGAAGCCCCCGAAATTGTTCCTCAACTGTGGAAACGTCACGTGATAAGTACTTTCGGGAGGCGCCATCTGGTTTTAAGCCCATTTTGGGCTAGGTCGTATATACGACGACGTGACAAGCACCTTGCCGTCACCTGACAGGGTGGCTCGGAATATCAGGTGACAGCAAGAAATGCCCAGAATCCTTCCTATGGTGGCGGAATCTTAAAACTCGCCCTAAGGGAAGGGTTACCTCAGTTTCCTCAGACTATAGATATCAAGGCACACACTAACCCATTCTGGTCAGCTTCGTTGAACTGAGTCAGCCATATCCTAGACTGGTATAGCTCCTCGGCAACATCACGTGGTGGAACGGCTGAGGGAACTGAGGTAACCTAAGGGTTCAATTTTTCTGATTAGTAATTAGGTACTAGGAAGCCCCGAAAAAGTAAAAAAGAAAGAGAATCCGAGCCAAATGGCTACTATGTTTCTACATGCATAACTGATCTAAGGAAACCCAAACATGACTCGTCCAAATAAGCGAATAGTCCATCTTAGACGCTTAGGCCTGGAATACTCTCGGCGGAAAAAGGCAAGATTGGAGGAGCAAGATTCTGAGATCTCTTGTTCTGATACCGATTATGAGTCTGATAAGACTGATCTTGATTCTGATGAGTCTGACTCTGACCAATTGAGCTTGGGGTCGAGTTTCGAAGCCGGAGAATGATACACATCTATCCTCTACCAATTCCAAGGCGACCTTGAGCTGGGAACAGGGAGCAGAGAAAGGATTGAGAGCTTCATCATACAGGTTTGTCCATTATATGTCTCTTACATGCAGTTTGATAAATAAACATTGAGTAACCACTATTACATAGATTCGGTTCAAGGTCGGCCGGCATGTTCAAAAGGCAAAAAAAGACTTTTGAAATCTTTTTAAAGCCTGTAGAGCATTGTAATAAAGGAGGTTCTCTTCCAAGTCAAGTCGGATTAGAACGAGGAGCAACGCAAGAGACAAGACCAGTAGAGCCCTGTAAGGATGTAAAGACTGCGAGAGCTTGCCTTCCAAGTGCAATTTAAAGAGTGAGGTCGGCCTTCTTCTCTTATTATCCTGTTGATGTTGACACATATTTTAGAGTGTTGCGCTCGGCGACTTCTTTCATCACCGCCAGGTTTCATGTCCCAGAAGTGTGAGATTGAGGAACGTCTTCAAGGCATGATGATCGATGATCCAACTGATTTATGGGCAGTGATATCACGTGATCACGTGACATACTGGGTTCTTGTGACCGAAATCACGTGCTGTTTAATCAATAATAACTCAAGCCCGCGAAGCAGAATTTAAAATTTCAAAGCAAAAATCTGTAGAGTATCCATTTTTCTTCAAAACGTAGCTTTCAGAATCTTTATCTCATGGGTTGGGGTGGCATTATTATTGTTGGCGTTGTGTTGGTTTTCAGGGCAAGTTCTAAGATTCCGCCACCATAGATTCGGGTCACGGTATTTATGGTAAGTTTGCTATTCTAGCTACTTTAGCAGATACAAAATATGAGAGGCTTTACGGAATTCCTAATAGGCTTGAAATATGAAACCATGTTAAGATATCTAGACCGCTGAGGAAACCCCTGCGCGTTGAGGTACGTGTACATAGTAGCAGGATGCTCACGTTCGAGGCATTGTTCTTTGACGTTGGAGAGATGACGTCTTTTACCAACGTTTGTACCGTCCTAGTGATTGCCATGGCCTTTTTCAAGAATCTCTGGTTCCCCTTAGCCTTTTGATCCCGGACGAGTTCTATCCATTTTTCCACATTTGAAACAAAACCTTTTATTTCATCGTTATCCGAGTCCGACTCATTGACCGCTGCTGAGTCAACATCCTTTTTAAAGTCAGAAGCAAGCTGGTCTTCGCTAACCGCTTCGGGATCAATATCCTCCGACGTCAGAAAGTAATGTTTCCTCATTGACCGATTTGTCGTTATCCAAGTCGGCGATGATCTTGTTCGAGAAAAGCCCGCATCCGTGTAAGACTATCTGTGATGGCTTTGGTAAGATGTACACAACCTTGTTAATTTGGGTCGATTAAACCTGTGCAAATACCCATGTTTGGTATATTTGCACGGCGACAATAGTTCAAGAGTTGCGAAAGTGACGCGAAAAGCTGGAAAGAGTTTAATAAACTTGAGGCATGACAGTAATCTAATACAACGTGATGCGATGGAACTCACAGTTGGCATCGATTGGCAGAGCTTTGCGGTCCCGCAAGAGGATTTAATAATATAGATATGAATACGACATTGGAAATTGTGAAGCCCTCATTTGCCATGACTGGCTGATCCTTGAAAAACTTCATGCTGCCCTCGGATGTTACCACGAAGCAACTATGCATAGTCAGGGAAACCATGATCATTTGGTAAATGGCTGTCTACTCTGGACTTTACCCTTGCAAACACTTCGCGGGCTGTTCGAGAACTCCAAGCCTCAAGGGAGCAGAACCCAAGCTCTCCTGAGTATATCTGGTTGGAGGCCGCTGCAAAATGTGCCTTAGAAAAATGCAAGCACTATCACGGCCTTATTAACGATAGTGCAGCTTACTACGCCGCAGAGGTGCCTTTAACCTACTCACAAGTGGAGCTGGCTTTGCCAGCAGTGGCCCACTGACTCGCAGAAGGCATCCTTGTTAGATGCCAGAGAAAACCTGTTAAGCAACTCTTGGAAGAGGGCTATAAAGATCGGTTTAATGGGCCACAAGTTAGTAGTCCTTCACCAGTATCTCAATCAAAACCGCGAGACGCTTGGCATGGTAGACTTACAGATTATCAGAAGGCCATAACTACTAGGGAAAAGCTCCACGATGCATATCAGTCGTATATTGGTTGTGATCTCGAAACGGAATTGGCGGCAGACGACCCTCTTCGTTACTATAACGGCCGCATTGTCTCCCGGCCGTATCTAGCACGTTTCACTCTTGATACGCTTGCAGTGCTAATATCAAGTGCAAAGTGTGAAGGGCTTCTTAGCAGGGCCAAAATGCTTCTCGCTTCGTCGTGCAATCGCCTTTACCCCGACATTATTGAAGCCAATGAATGTCTTAGGAATTGGTCAAAAGGCCTAGGAAAGCCGACGGTCAAAATGAGTGAAGAGGTCGGGACTGCCAGCACTTCCAAGCGAAGGACAAAGCTGGTTGGGATGATGATACAGAAGCGATGAGGAACTTGACGATAGCGATAGCGAGACTAGTGCAGCTGCAGAAAGAGGGATTGATGGGGATTTATCTGGCAATGAGGAAAGCGACGACGAGGAACGTGTAGTGGCCTATACTCACCCTATTTCTCTTCAGTTTAGTACTACTTACTTGCTCGGTTTCTTAATCGCGTTAGATTCCTTTAACTTGAAGTTGTTTAATAATTGAACAATACGGTAAACCCTGCCTATAACGAACAGAACACCCGGTTAAATTCAAACCCTCTATACGAATCAAGAGGCCTACCATTCAGTTCGGTATAGGCAGGGTTAACTTGTAAATTATTGGTGTGGTCCTAGCTACGCTAGTGTAATAGTGCCAAAAACACCCTTAATACAGCGTCCGATCTTTCACAACTCTCTTCAACATTCAACAAAACGTAATGATAGAAGAATTAAGGACATGAAAGATATAGTCACATGACTATTAGGTGACGGTAATCGAATTATATTTCCCCCCTGAAGCGGTTTGCCGATGGCATATCGAATATTTTAAGTATGGTCATGAAAATGGTTAAATAATAACCGGATATTTTATCCGGATAACCATATCCGGTCCACTTTTACTGGCTTGTCATGTGATTGCCTTTTGTGGGGAGCCACCAGTGGGAAAAAGTCAAAGCGGCCCGCAAATCCAGGATGGATCCTTTATCATCAGATTTCTGTGCGGTTAGAACAGCATATGTTCTCTCGCGTGGAGAGCAATGGGTGCGGCCCAATGTAAAGTTAGAGGGTTTGCCAGCAGAATCTCTTCTCAAGGGGGCGATAGTGAGAATCATTTCAGAGAACGTAACAGTATAAATTGGTAGGGAGCATGATGGCAGGAATCTTTCCCAGGGCCTTCTAAGAATTGTTCATATCTCGCTGTGGAGTAAAAGGGCTTGGCAGCTCCGAGAAGATTGGCTCCGCCCGGGTCAGCCTGGTGAGGCAGGGGTGGTCCGGCTTCCCATATACAAGTGAAAGTTTCGTAACCTTCTCAATATATGAATGTAGTTGCGGATTCTTGTCTTAATGAAGCCCTGATTAGGCACTACTCCCACTTCAATTTAAACTTCTCACATTAATTGACTTTCTTCCATTTTTTTTAATTAGTGGTAATTCTAGAAAACAAAATTCGCGACGACGATGAATACATACAAAGTAGATCATGTGAAGGTGCAGTAGGCCTTTTATCTAAGTTTGAATTCTAGGTGTAATGTAGCTGTTAGTTAAAAGATATTTGATCAAATGTGCCTAGATATCAGGGGGGAAAAAAAATCACATTATTAGCTGTGCCCTGCCTCCCTCTATACTTTCATACGCATGTGATAGGTATCTTGAAAAATAGAATTCCACAATCAATCGGCAAGTACATTAAATAAATGAATGGAACAAAGAATTAATGAAAATATAGATAGGTGAATTACCTTCTAATGACTTGGGCAATGCCTCACCAAACGGGTATTTTTTTATGCAGAAATCAAGGGCGAAGAAATGGTTCAAGCGGCTGCCAACATAACCAATTTTCTCGTAGCGTTTTTCAGCTGAGATCGATGAGATAGGTTAGGCAACACTGCAGGTAGGGTCTCCAATGCTTTTCATTGATCAATCCCCAAGCCATCTGGGGTTGAGAAGGAAGAGACAACACATGATATGACAAATATTAACAACACTGTAGTCTCCCCCTGCCCGGCCGATGGTTTTTCAGACATTTAATACTCGCCCTCAGGTTCCTCATCCAAAGAGTCACTTGCCACCTCTTCGTAGTCGCGTTCCAGAGCGGCCAGATCCTCACGAGCCTCGGAGAATTCACCTTCTTCCATACCCTCCCCGACGTACCAGTGCACGAAGGCCCGCTTGGCGTACATGAGATCGAACTTGTGGTCAAGCGCAGACCAAGCCTCAGAGATGGCGGTGGTGTTGGAGAGCATGCAGCTGCGAGAACAGTTAGTCTGGGGTATATAAGGGAAGGACGAATCGGAAGCGCGGCACGTACACTGCACGATCAACCTTGGCGAGGTCGCCATTGGGCACCATCTGCGGGGGTTGGTAACAGATCCCGATCTTGAAACCGGTCGGGCACCAATCGACGAATTGGATGGTTCGCTTGGTCCTGAGGGTCGCAACCGCAGAGTGTGTGTCTTTGGGAACGACATCACCCCGGTATAGAAGGCAGGTTGCCATATACTTGCCATTGCGCGGGTCGCATTTGACCATCTGATTATTGGGCTCGAAGCAGGACATTGTAATCTCATTGACTGAGTTGGCTTCGTGCAGAACCCGGGCTGCAGAAATAACGGGGGCGTAGGCGACTAGTGGGAAGTGGATGCGGGGGTATGGCACCAGATTCGTCTGGAATTCGTTCAGATCGACATTGAGGGAGCCATCGAAACGGAGAGAAGCGGTGATCGAGGAGACAACTGCAGATCATTAGGGCTTTCATTTGAGAAAAACATCATACTCATCACGATCAACTAGGGATCAGACTTACCTTGAGCGATTAGGCGGTTAAGGTTCTCGTAGCTTGGTCGCTCAATGCCAAGGTTGCGTCGGCAAATGTCATAGATGGCTTCGTTATCTACCATGAAGCTGCAGTCGGAATGCTCGAGGGTGGTATGAGTGGTCAAGATTGAGTTGTAGGGCTCCACAACTGAAGTTGCATTCTGGGGAGCCGGGTAGACACAGAACTCCAACTTAGACTTTTTGCCATAATCGACCGACAGCCGTTCCATCAACAAGGCGCCAAATCCCGAACCTGTGCCTCCCCCAAAGGAGTGGAAGACCAAGAATCCTTGCAGACCGGCACAGTTGTCAGCAACACGGCGGACCTTATCGAGGACCTGCTCGATCATCTCTTTGCCGACGGTGTAGTGACCACGGGCATAGTTATTCGAAGCATCCTCCTTTCCCGTAATCATCTGTTCAGGGTGAAACAGTCCACGATAGGGGCCCGTGCGGACCTCATCGACGACGTTCGGTTCGAGGTCACAGTAGATGGTACGGGGTACGTATTTTCCTTGGCCTATGAGCAGGACATTAGAAACGAAAGTTCTCGAACAGGGAGATAGCAATTCAGTCCCGTACTAACATACCGGTCTCAGAGAAGAAGGTGCTGAAACCATGATCTGGGTTGGCAGCTTTGCGTTCTTCAGTCAAATAACCATCGGGCTAGCCAAGGTCAGTTGGGAATACTGGTGTGGATCAATGTGGAAAGTGATATGTTAATGGCCACAGCTGGATTTTGTGGCATACCTGTATACCGTGCTCAAGACAATAAAGCTAAAACAGTGAGCCGGTAATTCTTTCTACATATCCAGCCTCACAAATCACTCCTACCTCCCAACATGAGTTGGCAATTTGGCATCCGGCCTGGCCAACTATGACCCATATAGACATCAGCAGGGATCTCCTTTGTTCAGGCACTGAAGAGATGATGGGAAGAGGACAAACCATTCAAACTGATTACTTCCCTCATAGTGCTACAATTCTCGTTAATGCTCTAAACAACCAGACATGATCAGTAGGTTGATACCATCCCATGTGCAGAGAAAGGTGGCTAATGTTTACTTTACTCCATAGGAACCAAATGGGAGAGCTCAAGGGTCAAGGAGGTGGTGACAAACCTTGGACTTTTTTGGTTCAAGAGATGTACATAAACAAAGAAAAAAAGGAATGGTAATAATAATGGTATGGAAAACACACACCTGAAAAATTATTGAGATGTTGAGCAGGTGAGAATATGAAGGGGAGGTGATCGTTCTAGTCCTCAAAAAAAAAGGGAGCCAAGAGGTGGTGGGTTTGGATGAACTCTGGTTGGGTTTAGCGTTGGGTATCCATCTAATATGGATATTGGATCATTATACAAACTACCTAGTAAACAGGTACTTAACTATCATGACTAACTAGTACTGTATACATATAACTGACTACACGGTTCGCGTTGTGCTCATCCCAGTGATGGGCCATCACATAGGTCAGGTAAACAAACCAGACACGTATGATATATTTATTATGATATAATAGAGACAAATCCTGCACATGATTTTGTACTCTATGGACTGGACTGTACACCTGACTACCAGCGCGGAGGGAAAATGTTAGAAATAGGGGACGCATGATAGCTTCTCACTGGACTTGAGTTCGAGTTGTTGTCATGATAGCACTGAAATACATAGTGATATAATTAGCATAAGAATACTGAGATCATTAAAATAATAAACACATCCGGGCGACCTCTTCAAAGATGATTGCCATTAGAGTAGAAAGGATCAGTGGTCTATTATCTCCATCTGAAGAGCTGTAGGGATCAAGTTCGCCTATCCACCTCGTTTCTTTTTTTTTTTCCAAGAACGGCCATGCGGGGCAGTGGCACGTCCGGTTGACGATGTTCATTGGTTGGGGGGTAGCCCCGTCGTTCCCGATCACCGTCGGCAGCGTAATGACGTTCGTCAAAACATAACAAACCACACACATATGTGCCTACATAATGCGACTGGTCCCCAGGGCCACTATCAATCACAATTTACCATTTGTATTGTCTACCTGCCCGGTAATGTACTATACCTACATGATATGAAAGCACCTAGTCTCAACTATCGTAGGGTTGAAAATCTCTCATGATATAAATACAGATAGCCCGTTTGGGTGGAAGGCACTCCTTTCTAAAACTCATGTATCCCTTGTTGAGAGCCTCTTGCCAGGTGTGAATGCATCTACCTCATTTCTTTAGGATGGGAATCTCTCGATTCTGTCTTTTGCGAACACTGACATACTAACAAACGAGATCTCCAGATCATGAACTAGATAGCCACTCGTAATCAGGACCTATTGAAGGAATGAACGTCAAGAGAAAAAGAGTCTCTCAATGACCTGTGGCACCACCGGTTGTTGGTAGTCTCGACGGCTCATTGAATAGGTCGTGCTGTTCTCGCAACCGTCACGGAATCCCGAGAACATGCATATGCTCCATCTTCTCTCTCTTATTCTCTATCTATCCTTTAGTCTTCTTGTTTATGCCAATGTCGAGAAGACCATTTTCACAGCTCCTACCCGGGATCCCTTCCCGTTGAATGATCCGATGTTCGATGGCCTCGGACTGAAACGGTTGTCTCCGTCAGCCTCGTTACTCCGGACGTTCTTAAATGCGTCCTTCCCAACGGAGAACACGCCCTATGGGACCGAGTCCTGGGTTTTTCTAGAAGATTTGCTTCCAGGACAGTGGTACGAGGTACGGGTTTGCTGGTTGGCGACGGTGAGTTCCTCACACTCTCTTACATCTGCATCCCACTCTTTCTTTCATCGTCCATATTAGAACAAATCTCCCCAACTACAATGATTGCGTTTTGATATAATTGTCATACAATCCAATTTACTCTCCGTTGATCGGGAAGGAAAGAAGCATCCTGACCAAAAGATACACCTACTAGCAACCGACCTCCTTCACGCTCACAACATTCACTCTTTTTGACACCATCTCCAACCCAATCCTCATGACCGCACTAAGCACCTTCTCCGCACGCTCAGCAACCCCTGCATCGCCACGGGACCTACCCCTAGGGAATGAGAACCAGAATCGGAAGCACGATAGCAATAGCGAACATCATCATATCGCCGACTCAGCTCTCTTCCTGCGCATTTTCGCCTTAGCTGATTATTTCACGCTCAATACCTCGCTGATGGAGACCGTCCCTCCGGTAGCAGTGGACTTGATCCTGGACCCGCTCTTGCTTAATGTGTTTCCGCGCTCCTTAATTCCGACTGCTGCATGGACGGCTATCGTAGCAGCGACGGCGTGGCTGGTTTCCGGATGGATTATCCGATTTCTCCAGGCCATCATGGATGAGGCGATATCGAAGGAGGCTGGTTGTTATCGGGGGGTGAAAGGTGCGGAAATGGGGACGAATGAAAAGAAAAGAGTCTAGGGAGACGATATGATTTGACTCAATTTCTCCTGTTTTGGTGATGGAAAAGGGTAATGAATTTTTTTCCTTTTAACTTGATTACAAGGACACCTTAGCAAAAATAATATCCTTTGTTACATTCGGGCTAGAGGCGTCAGATCGGTAAATGTCAACACCCCAGGGGGGAGAAATGAAAGGAATCTATTGATTATAAATGGACCTCAAATCAAAAATCCCGCAGCACAGCAACCAGGTCATCCAGTCGAGCTACCTCTCCAAGTAGTATGTCCTCCCTGGCGCGCCACCGCCGCAGCGTCTCCAAATCGAGCTTGGAAAGGTACTGCTCTTCATGGCCTTTAACGTCACTGCGCTCTGCTTTGTCCAAACACTCTTTCACTCGCTCGCGCTCGAACTTCAAGCGCTGTAGGCAGCGAGACATTGCCTTGTACGTATCCCGCAGGACGTTGCGACGTACGTGATCCGGGTCATAGTACCAAAGATAGATCGTGCGTGATGGCTGGCGTTGTGTGTCACGGGGTACTTCTTGCAGGTCGACGAAGCCGCTTGCCTGCAAGCTAGCGAGCACCTGCCGCAAGTCCTTCGGGGGTAGAAGAGTGATCTCCTGCAGGCGCTTCTCGTCCAGTCTTCCTTTAGTGAGTAGAACGCGGGTGATGCGCAGGGCTACGCTCCCGAAACGGGCCTGGATTAAGCGCTCAAGCTCGAGATGGCGGAGCTCTCGAATCACGTGACGATACTCAACTGTCCAAGTGACTATTCCGGAATTAACCCGGCGAGTCGACAAGACATAGGGCGGCTCGGCAAGGAGAGCTAAATGCTGGTCGATCTCGTATACACGATTCCGTCCCCCCAGTGTGTTATCGGGGCCATCAGATTCGCCATAAGCCCCGTTTTCCAGAGGTCGTTTCCCCCGTCGGCTGAGAGGTTGTGACGGATCTGAAGGGCCGATAGTACCAGTAAGATCAAGTTGCGGGTCAACGTCCTCAGCTAAGGCATGGAGAGGAATCGCAACAGCGTATTGCTCCTCCTCTTCTCCCTCGCGAGGTACTTCAAGTTGATCTCGGCAGCGCGGGGTCTGATATTCGATACGTCGGAGGAGGCACTCGTATACTCGGGCGGTGACTGGAGAGGTGCTCCTCTCGGATATCTCGACAAGGCGGTGGTTCCTCAAGACAACATCGAGCTTCTCATAGTTAACGCGGACTACCAGATCGGGCTAGAGAGTTTGTCAATAACCATCCCAAGCCACCATTTCAATAGTCTTCCGCGGGGGCTGGGGAAGAAATTTTACCTCCATAGGAAGCGTGTCGTCATCAAGGTCGTCACCCAGCCACCCACTGTCTTCAACCTCATCTTCCTCCCCCTCATAGCAAACGTGAGAATCCAACCTTAGTCGTTTGTTAGACTTTCCTATAACTCCATTGGCATGCCGCCTCTTGATACCCCGGGGAAGTCCATTGAACATTAATCTATGAGTTAGGTCTCCGTCTAGACGCTCTTTCAACAGCCGCTCCGTTTCGTGCTGTAGAGCTTCTTCCAGTTTCCTTCCCTTGAGCATCTTCATATCTGGCCTCGATTTGGCTACCCGCTCAGCATACATCACATTGTCTGCGAGGGCTTGGAAATGAGCTTCCCTTACTCGGACAATATAACCATGGGCCGCTAGCACCTTTAAAGTTGGATGAAGTTGAGAAGAGTGCTCTAGAGGCTCACTACCATCCCCGTATTCCATGAACTGCCGACCGGATTGGGGTTGATCACCGCCCTTGAGGCTACCGTTGGCCCCATTAGTTTCAGGCCGTGACATGAGCTCTGGCAGTGTCTGTAGAAGACTAGTCTGAGCATGTCCTAGGAACATGATAGCCGACATGACCGTAGCAGCGTATCCCCCTAGCCTTTCCTCGATGATGTCTAAAACCTTGCCCGTCCTCACTAGGTAGTACGCGGCCTGGGTGTTGGCCTCGTAATAGGTGACTCCATCATCGATAGATGTATAGTGGAAGACGAGAAGCATCCGGATCATAGCAGCGAGGCCATGGTGAAGCTGCCTATCAGAGAGGCGGGAATAAAACTTCAGGCGAAGAAGTGGAAGACGATGATACCTCTGAAGAGTCGAAAAGATACGCTAGAGGACGTGCATGCGATGTCAGTCCAGAACGGGAGGAAGGACAATCCGGTCGATTGCCACGTGGAACCGGTCGGAACGCATGAATGTTTGGGGCCACTCATACCGCGAACAGCTCTCCGAAATTGTCTTCAATCAGGAGCGTGCAAAGCTCCGCGGCATGCTAGCGTATCAGCATCAGCGGCAGCATCCCACAGCGCGGTAGAATCTCTTGTACCTGGGACATATTGAGCTTCTAGAGACCTGCCAGCTCCTCTAGAAGGATCCTCGAGGTCACCGGCTGGCCTTCATGGGGAAGGGAAATGGAGAAGCCAGATACAATGGAGAGGCTCGTAAAGAGAGGAAAAGCAAATGCTCCCCTTGAATTATAGCATCACGATGGTGTAAATAATTTGTCCGAAATCATTGTTTTAAAGCTCTTTCAAAAATTTTTCACTCCCTCAAGTCTTTTCATCACTTTTTTCCCATTTCCCCGCCGCACTACACGTGACCCTGAGCCTTGCAGAAACTAGCGCCGCCGCCCGGGATAACCCTTCCAGCCAATGGGAACACACATAATTGCCAGCAACAACGACCGCCTCGGGATACTACTGAAGCTTTTCAACCCGTTTCGTAGATCCAACCAGTGGTCCCTAATTCTCCTCCCTGCGCTAGGTCACTCAATTGCTTTCAATCCCCACTCTATCTCTCTCTCCTCCCTCGTATCTTCTTCTTCGCGCATGCGATGATGTTTCTGCGGTCTGCTCTAGGCGGAACCGTGCCCCGGACGCTTTATCCGAAGCGCTGTGCTACTGCCTACTACAGCAGTAGTCGGGGCCTCGCATCTGCCGCTTTTCCCGGACTTCAATATGAGTCAACCGAGACTGCTGGTTTAAAAGTCTCTAACCGGGAAGCCGGGGGCCCTACCACGACATTGGCGCTGGTAGCAAAAGCAGGCCCACGATATCAGCCATTCCCCGGCATATCTGAGGCTCTAGAGCATTTCGCTTTCAAGGTGCGTCAATGGACGCAGCTACACCCTCCAATCCTACACCTTAGTACGTCAGAAGGTACTATATGGTAACAAAGCTCTCAATTGATAGTCAACATTGAAACGATCAGCCTTACGAATTACAAGAGAAACCGAGCTGCTGGGCAGCGAAATTAGTTCGAAGCGTTCACGGGAAAATATCGTCCTTCAGGCCAAGTTTCTCTCGGGTGATCTCCCATACTTTGTGGAATTACTTGCGGAAGTGGCTTCACAAACGAAATATTCGGGTAAGTAACTCATTCGAGATCAGTGCTGAAAAGAAAATCTAACCAATCTATTTAGCACATGAACTGAACGAGATCGTCATCAATATTGTAAAGTTCAGACAACAAGCCTTCCTATCCAACCCAGAGGAAGTGGCTCTCGATGCCGCACACAGCTTGGCTTTCCACCGTGGATTGGGTGACAGTATCGTCACTAACCCCGCCACGCCATTCGAGCAATACCTAACTGCGGAGGCTATCGCGCAATTTGCTAAGGGAGCATATGCGAAATCCAATATTGCCCTTGTCGCTACCGGCCCGAAATCGGCTGACCTATCCGAGTGGGTTCGCCAGTTCTTCACTAACCTACCCGGCAGTGTGGAGTCTAGCCAGTTCAAGCCGAAGGAGAAGGTCCCATCGAAGTACTATGGTGGTGAGGAGCGCATATCAAGCAAGGCTGGAAATGCCGTTGTCATTGCTTTCCCGGGCTCGAGCGCATTCGGTGCCTTGGGCTACAAACCAGAGGCTGCCGTCCTGGCTGCGCTCCTTGGTGGTGAATCCTCCATCAAATGGGCACCTGGCTTCTCTCTCTTATCAAAAGCTACCGAGAACTTCTCGCGGGTTCAGGCCTCGACCGTAAATTACGGTTACTCAGATGCCGGGCTTTTTACTATCACAGTGTCTGGCAATGCAGACCAGGTAGCTGGTGCTAGCAAAAACGTAATCGAGACCGTAAAGAAGGTCGCTGCTGGAGATGTATCAAGTGAAGACAACAAGAAGGCCATTGCATTAGCCAAGTTCCGCGCCCTTGAGACTGCCCAAACTCTAGAGACAGGCTTGGAGCCCATCGGATCTGTCATCATTAACGGTGGTAAGCCGTATCAAATCAGTGAGATCGCTCAGGGCTTTGATAAAGTCACTGAACAGCAGATCCAGTCGGTAAGTTCCATCTGAGTATACTCATGGTGAGGCCCATTGAAAATGGAGCTAACTTGCATAGTTCGCCAAATCCTTCCTTTCCAGCAAAGCGTCCATCGCAAGCGTCGGAGATCTCTTCCAGCTTCCCTTCGCCGAGGACCTTGGCTTAAGTGCTTAAAAGAAAAGATAATATATATGTTAAGACGATCTGGGGCTACATGGACAAAGGAAAACTATCTTGCATTGCCTCCATCTACGATCTCCCTCATCTCGTCTTTTTTCACTTCTGTCCATGTCTGTAAAGTGTACCGTATTGTGTCGAAGTTAACAAATTAGATGAAGGAACTTTTTTTATTATATATACATATGCCTTTTATCTCTCTCTCTCTCTCTATGTGTGTATGTATCAGCACGGAAACAGCAGGTCTCCCAGAGGGTTTCCAGTACTCTTCCCCTCCATAGTTCTGCATAATCATTGCTATTCAATGCCATGATAAATCGAATACTCCTTTCCATCAATATGTACTCCCCTCATATTCGACATGAAAACAGTGGAGCTAATTAATCATACACCTTTCAAGTCTATAAAATTTTAACAACTAGGACGGCTAATCGTACGCGTACGTTATCTACTAGAATCGAGATCTTTGATGACTCACCGCGAACGGTCTCAGGATCCCGAGAAATCGCAAGGGTTTGGTTTCAGTACATCCTAAGAGCATTATGGTCAAAAACACTCACCTGAGCACTTCTTAACTTCCCCCCTATCTGTGATTTACCACGCCACGTCCTTCTCCCGTGATATGTAGGTTGAACTATAGAAATGGTTATATATGGCGGAAACTCCTTTAATTTACATATATACTACCAGTACCTTACCATAGACTTATGTAGCAACCTACGATACTACTATATATCTATCTTATCTAGAATATGTGATCCGTGATTTTTGTTTGGTACACATCGATGAATCCTTTATAACCTATGGTATCATCATATACTATGATACTAGTAGGACTGGCAGTCAAGCCGATAATCGATCGAAACAAACTATGGTAATCGAGCGAGCATATAAACGCAGGCAACTGTTCTTTGACTTTTCCCGGTATCGTCATTATTGTAATTGAAGAAAAGTAGGACAATTAAATTCCTTCCTTGAAGACTTGGAAGTGGCGGCGGGTCATGCGAAACCGGGTTCAATGAATCCAGCTTTTGTGAATATTCATTAGTGATGCTTAGAAGATGGTGGATCACATACATAAAAACTTCAGACCTTCAACTAGCTTCGGCAGGTCGTTAGCGTTCTTGGCTTCGACGGAACGGCGCACGACGGGAGAGACTGAGAACTTCATGACTTTGAGGTTGTGAGCGGCGTCAGATGTGGTGAGGGTCCCAGACTTGAGCAAGAACTGATCAACACCAACGAGACCTACGATATTCCCGGCGGGAACATCCTCAATAGGCTCGACAAAACGGCCCATCATGAGCACAGTCCGCTGGATGGCCTTGATGAACAGGTCTTCCTTCTTACCGGGAGTATAGTTGGGACCCTGGATAACTAACTTCAACTAGTTATAGGGCTATATTTTGTTAATCATGTCATCTCGAATTCGAGTTTCAAGTTCACTGGTGTCGCAGCGACTTCTGGCACGCGAACCTTGTTTGGTTCCTCTTCTTTCGCCGCCTTCACTTAGAGTTTGACGGTCGCATTTGACTTTTCACCCCGGTCTACAAACAGCGTCCCTGCCGTTCCTAAAATTATCAACCGGAGGGCGGCCAACTGGAACAGCTGGGAGGTACTTTTGGCCTTACAGACCGCTCGTTTGTAATAGCATGACAGTGCGCTGCCGTTGTCGGTCTCTGTGATGTTACTATGTAGCTATTGTAGGGGCAAGCTTCATTTTGTTTTTAGTGTTACCGTATTGGGTCTCGCAAAGGTCTATTTGTTAGGAAGAGAATTAAATCAAGCCCAAAGAAACTGGGTGCCTTTTTTTTCGGCGGTTCTGTTTGCCACTCTTACTTCTGCCGACTTTAGGGTCTCAGACCCTTCTGGCTTAGCTCTGCGCTAACCCATCCGGGAAAGTAGGTTTCCCCGATTCGGCTGACGTTACTTTCTTTGCCGATATTGATGTTGGCTGGATGGGTTACATGTCTTAAAGTACTTGGCTTGAGAGCGATTTATCAGAATTATAAAGAGAGTTATTATTGCTTGGCTGGATAGACAAAGCGACTTGGGCACCCAATATCGAGTCCAATGACTACAGACATGGATTAATGACCGGTGATCCATAATCATAATAATAATTAATACCCAAATCGCTATGTCACTGCCTATAAAATAGTAGATCTAATATGTATTCCGCTTTGCGATCAACGGACTTGGGAAGCGTGGTATCTTACAAGAGCAATAGCCCGATGGTTTTCCTAATTTTCCCTTCGCATTTAGCTCCAACCTCAAGATCCGTAGCCGGGAATATTGTCAATAATATGAGATTATATTAATCCTAGCGGACGCTATGTTTTTAAAGGATAATGAAAGGTTCTCCCTTAGCGATAGAGCGACCATAGAACAGAGGCTAATGGGGCTGCGTTGGCATTCTGTCTTAGAAGACAGAAACAATGACTTTAACCGAGGTTCAATGGACTAGTGCAGGTGAATGAATTGATCTGGGGGTTCTGAAAGACATCAATCATCCCTTGAATAGCGGCATATGCTCCCAGACCGGCCGTTGAAAACGCTCCGAGCATGTAAACCAAATTCCAAATGTTGAAGAGAATCGCGGCGGGAGACCCCGAAAAAAAGCCACGGAACCATCGCCCAAAACCCCAATCCGCTCTAATCACCCGACCGGAAGCCGGGTCGAAGCCCTCGGTATCGCTAATTGCGGCACGCTTGATGGTGTATCCAAGCGCAAGCAAGGGCGGGAAAGAGTACGTGAACTGTACTGTAGCGAAGGCGCCGACGACTGAGACTAGACCGAAGAAATCCGGAATGGCAGCGGCGATGATGAATGCGATTGTCCAGTAGATTGGCACAATGACAGCCCAGAGTACCTTTCCAGCCTGAGTGTTAAGCGGTGGGAACTTGAACAAGTCCATGAGGATGTTGTTATATAACACCTTGATCCCGATATTACCGTAAAGCCCGGCGGCAATAATGCCACTCACAATGGCAAATATATTACCTACGGTTTGTAAAGCATATGAGGAGACCCCCTGGTAGGAGATTTGATATGTGTACCTTGAATGCGTGTGAGTTAGGGACATCAACAGGAGGAATAAAAAACAAAAGCGAATGGGATGGGACCGAAAAGGGGAACATACTGGCCCTGGAAGTAATATGTATAGCTGCCATATATCAGGTAAACTGCCCAAATAAAGGCCTGGGCACCCCACATAGCTTTCAGGAAGTCTCGCGGCCGTTTCATTTCTGCCATGAACTCGATAAACAACAGGGCACCGCCGTACGCGTAGACAGCTTGCATCAATCCGTTAAGAGCCGCGACCAGGACCCCGGAGTTAGGGAGACCGCTGTAATGGATGACAGGTGGATAATTGCCATTAGAATCCGGAGTAATAGTCGTGGGGTCCACCAAGGAGCCTGCTGAGCCTAGCTTGGAGATGGCATAATTGGGTGGGCTGTGTGCGAACGCACCCATAGTGATGAACATGATAGAAAGATTGATCCAGACCGCACAATTAGCCAACCATCCATATTGCCGTAGGGTACGGATCTGGCCCACAATAAACCCGCTGATCGCCCAGATGAGACAGCAGATCGCGTAGCAAAGACGGAATTGAGATACTTGGGAAAGGGCCTGGCCGTTACTGATCACGATCAACCCCACACTGAAAAGCAACTGGATTGACTGTAAGACGTTGAATATGTGACGCATAGTTGACCCGTAGATCCGGAAGGCCAAATCGGCGTAGTTTCTCAGCGGGAATTGGTAGGAGTCAAGACCCATGAAACATGTCCAGAGAAGATAGCCCGAGCTGAAGAGGTGAGCGTCATTCCGGAGAAGGGAGAAAAAAAAAGCAGAAACCAAGCAGAGATGAAAGAACACTTACTATCCTGCCATGATGCCAAAGGCCGTAAACAGGGCAAACCCAGGACCCCATCCCATCGTCCCCAACGAGAAACCAACTCCGAATGGACCCAGGATATCCGTGGTGATCAGGAAGAAGCAGGCACCAGCGGAGGCAGTCCTGAATGCCCGGGATGCGTTCATCCATTCTTCCTCCAAAATAACAGCTCGCGCGGCATGACTTTTCTCTTCAATGGCTACCGGTGCTGGATTCTCGCCACTCCCGGTCGATGACTTTTGGCTGCGTGGAAGAAGCTTCGACGTGATCTCAGAGATGAAGGATCTTTCCGGAGGATGCGAGTCCTGCTCTGCGCGAGTGTGGGTGGCATAGTAGATATATTCCTCGAAGCACACGTCGGGGTCATAGAGCTTCCGGCTCTGAGGAGGAATATAGCCGTTATCATCCCCATTACCGCTGATGTGCCCTATATCGACGGGTTTCATGATGCCTAATCTCACTGACCGCGCGCTCTTATCCTGGTTGTCCTGTCATAGGACGCAAAGGGGAGCAGTATATAGTATCACCGTAATTGGGTTGTGTCGAGTATTTATATTTTAACCTAGCGATATCTAGTGACATGGCCCCCTCATGCACCTCTGATATGATGATCAATGATAGCCTCGGGGCTTCTCTTCTAAATCGTAAGAACATGGGGTTGAACTCGGTAGGACGAAAGTAGTAGGTACCAAGTAACAAACCAAAATTCTGTTTTACCCTAGTAATCATAAGATCCACGGAGTCAGATCTTAAGGTCACGCCTGCACATAATTAATAATTTAGCCACGCCTTCCGCTTCTATGTAGTGTCTATATTGTAACCTGCATGCGAAACCGGAACTTGAGAGCTATCGGGCTTACTATTTATAAAGCCCGTCCATGGTCAGAACCATGATACACAGCAGCAATCCCGGAGCGGAAATCTACCAAGTTGCCTTGCAACATCTAGAAGGCAGCGTGTAAATAACCTTCCTCGCTGTGGAAAATCGAAACTTTGGTAAGAAAACGCCAAAATCGAGGCGTGGGATTCCAAGATGAGCTTCCTTCTTTGATATAGTTCTAGTTGATTTCCCGGTTCGCCACAGAGACTTTGCCGCTATCCCATTAATTCACTAAAAGTCTAGCGTAAATCGACTTGCGCATGGCATATCTACTTCCAATGGGGGAACATTCTCCGGTCCGCGGACGACTCCGCCATGTAACTATCATAATTCATAATTCAGTCTGAAGTAGTCCCTTCGCAATGATCCAATCCTACCTCTTCTCGTCATCGAGTCTCGACTGAGATGGAAGTATTATTACCACGGGCAACCACGATAACTTTTTTTGCAGGCTCCCCTAGCCCCGTAAATATAAGAAACTATCGTAACCATATAGTAACATTCAAATCCCACGCTACGGCTATATATATATGGTTATATAGCACGCAGCGGCCGGGATCAAGGCGGTAGGGCGCGTCCTGAAGTGCTCCGACTTAAGCTACGCATGTATGTACAGTACACAGACCTTTGCTCCGGAGCTGAAGCTTGATGACCAAGGTCCCATACAATTCCTCCCGGGAAGGTACATGTTATAAGTCCGAGAGATAGGATGCCAAGAAATTCCGCGTGATTTGCCCAACCCGTTATCAAGCTGTTGCAAATACTAGTAGTAGCTTCGTGGACCGTAAGAATATGCCAGTAGTTGGTTTAGAACCGTGAAAACTGTCGGGAAAATCTAACGGTAGTAATAAAACTCTGGAGTTCTGATCCTATAAGCGAACTCCCAAACTACTGAAAATACGGGAACCAGATTGAAGGATGTCCGCAATGATAGGCCCCTTCTCTAGATAGAATCAATAAGAAGAATAAATAACAAGAACAAGTGACTAGCTTATTACATGTACGCCATATTCTACCAGCACTACCGAAGCAGCTAGTCCCCGCACTGGCTTCTCATCCGTCCACAAAACTTGGCTGTTGCTCATGTCACATACGGCCAACGTCTAGCCAAACCACTTCCGGCCATCGCGGAGGTAGCTAAGTGCCCCTAGTAACAGAGCCCGGGAAGATTTGATACATTGGCCATTGGGAACATATATCAACGAAAAACAGACGGCGCTTGAGCAGCCACTTCGGGTACCTCACTTAAACTAGGAGTAACCGCAAAGAAGTAATGTTCCAGAAGTACTTATCAGGATTAAAGTTTGTCCTAGGTAGCCCCAGACTCGGGTCCTTCGCGCTGGGGAAGTTATATTGTGCGATGCGGCACGGCAGGGAGAAGACGTTATAGCATTTCTACTGACGTAAATAATTACATCTGCTGGTAGGGAAAGTAGGCCACCTCACGGACTAGATGCGTGTGGTTCGAGAATTTTTCTCGGTCAATTATATACCCCTGCCTCAGCAACGTGATGGGTTTGTACGCGACCCCTTTTTTCATAGTTATACATTTATCATAGATAAGCAAGGGCGGGGAAGGACCACCCTAAAGTCGTGGCAAACAGGTTATGCACGGGCTTCCTTCGGAATTTCCCTTTCTAGAAAGCATCCCGACCTTGGTGCTTCACAATCTTGCGCATGAATGTGTGTATGTAGACTATAAATGATTATGGGTTACAGTTTGAAATAACTTGATAAGAGCAGTAACATCGCTTAATCAAACTGACTGGGCGCTGCGGACACCTCATTCCCAACGCTCGGGGACAGTTGAGGCGGTGCGGCAAGCACCAGCCACGCGGCCTGAAATACGCACACCCATCTATTGAATACGAATTCGGCAGCGGCAGCTCAGTTGTGTTTGGTTCTCAATTTCATCATGGAGCCTATTTTTACCGAAGCAGCCTCTGAGACTGTGACAGCTAAAGTTACAGCTCAGCTAGCTGTTACTGTCGCTGTCTTCCCTCAATCCTATCGAAAAATGAGGCCTCTAAGTCAAAGGAAAGGATGCCACACTTATCTGCCTACAGAGCTGGGCGTTTACTAAGTTTTGCTTTTGTTATATAATGGCGGAACTCCGTTCCCTGCCCACATACCACGAGAAAAAGTTTATACCATTTTCAAAACTCATTGCCTCAACCACACCACACGGGGTCGCAGAGTTATAAATACTAGGTTATAGAGCATTGATTATTATTAAACATAGTGTTCTCAAATAGTTGAAATTCCTACTGCCGAGCCTATGGCGTTTGAAAAAAAGGTGAGACAACTGGGTACTTTACCTAAATAGGAAAGGACCCATATTTACTGATCCTAATTTGGATTATACTAACCCCAATATAGTTTCGTGCAAGTAAACCATGTAATTGATGACAAATGATGACACGAACGATCCTCACCAGCAATGTATGCTTTCTGGTGCGAAGTGAGTTTGAAGTGCCATACGCCGCTCTTTGCCGATACGGCTCCATTAAGTGCATACAGCTATTGTGGTTACCTAAGATTGTTGAGTTTTTAACGTTGGTCAGCGCCGTAGGAGGGTATCGCTTCGGCTTCATCGTCTCATCCGAGTTAAACTCGACTATGTAGGGCAACATTTCTTTCATAGTCTAAAGAAATTCTTTGCGATATTTGACCATGTCTTCTCGCTCATACCCATCAAGAAATATGCCCTTCTTGACGCTTCCAAGTGAGCCCAAGCTTTTTCAGCCATTGACGTCCTGTTCTCAACGTTATTCCCATCCGCTTAGACCTTGGCGTGTTATCTATTGGCTTGATTAAGCCTGTGACTTCATTGACCAATGTGTCAATATCATAATGACATTCTCCGAGAAAGCCTTTAATAAATTGGGTAAGCTTATGTGAATTGAGCGCTAGATGACACTAGTCTTGAAGTCATCACATTAATATGCCATTTCATATAGACTGTTTGATGCAACCCATTAAAGGTATAGTCGCAATTGTTTCGGACGAATTGCTTACTATGACACCAGAGCCATTCAACATGATTCAGCTCTAGGTGATATTTCGGATTAAAACATCACAAGGCGGGTGCCAGATTGACCCTGGAGCCTTTCTTCCAGTTCAACCCGCAGATATCTTCTCTGTTTGGATACTTTTGGCATTACTGTAGTAGTAAAAATAAAGCAGTGTGTACATATTCCTGGTGGTAACCAAGGATAGCGTGCCAAGACATGCGTAGGATATGCTTACTGATAACAGTATTACTAAGCAATTACTAATAAATCTGGATAGGAATGGAGTTCCGCCAACCACCAACCATAGAATCTGCCAAAATAAAAAAAGACGGCCAAGTAGTTCGACTTTAAAAAAGAGACTAGAGTTACGTGTCCCTATCGGATGATGGACGTGTTTGTATTGAACGTGTGGCTGGTGCTGACCCGACGGACTGCCCCGAGCGCGGTTGCCTCATTCCTGCTTCACCCGGATACCGCCGGTGAGCCGGTCTAGCAGGAGACTTGAAAAATATACCAATAGCACCACAGCAACTTCTATTCACAACCCAAACAATTGGGAATATGGCTCCGAGCAGAGAACAAATTAAGGATTATGAAGATGATAGGCCTCAAGATCGGAACCCTAAACTCGCCTGAGGACAAGCTCTGCTTGAAGGAGGGGTAATGTTACCTTGCATTCGCCTTGCAGCCAACGTCGTAACCCCTGGCACGTGACCTTCGGCGGTTTTACTTTCTTTCTCCAGCTTAGTATTTTTTGTGCAATACGACCTCTACTTGATTGGGTATTACTATATTTGCTGACAGTATATTTATAGTTCGTCACAATTATTCGAATTACAGTTTATGATATACTTTACGTCTACAGATTCTGGCCCATAAGGAGAGTAACCAATAATCTTAGGCAGATTAGAGATCAGATCACAAGATCAAAATATTTTATGGCGGCAATAAGGGCCTGTATAATCTAATAAGAGGCAACTTTGAATGAAATTACTAAATCCGTGATGCAGCCAACGGAGGTCACCTCTAACAGAGAAGCCAAGTCTGCTAAGACAGGATGATCCGGTTGCACGTTGCCATCTACAGTGGTGGACATTCAAGAGTGAACCTAAGTTGACTCACAAAAGCAAGCTGAATCAGCACAACCACAACATCTTTAAATCACATTGGAGAAATCGTAAAATTAAGGAACATATACCAATAAGTAAAGTTACGATTTAATTTCTTTTATAGGAGGCCGGCAGGGTAGGATTGAATCGAGTTAAAGTGGATGTACATAGTATACCAATTTAGACTTACACTATTCCTATTTTGAACTAATCAGATATCTACACGTGACTTGTCTGCCTCCTCAACTGACCTGCTACCGATGTGAGCTAGTGCGGAAGGAATATTGGTTCGCCGGCTTCCAATCGGTAGTGTAGTCACATTTCTCCTTCATTGGGCACGACACTAAAAGTTCTTAATTTGGTTAAAAGTTCACAGTGGCCCGGTGACGGTCGTCCACCAGCTTCTCTTCTATCGCACACCGTTGCGCTTCAAACTTCGGCTGTAGGGAAAGAACATCCGGCGGGCATAGCAATCTACGAATGATGTACGGAGGAGCCTTTCAAAAGTTCTGTCGCGCACTAAAAACACCACAATTCTTGGCGCCTATAAATAAATAGTAAGACTACCAAAATCCGCTTTTTCCATTAACAAATATATAATGTGGCGTTTTTAGTGCCTTAACACGGGGACAGAACTTTTGAAAGGCTCCTCCGTACTAATTAGCACTTGTACCTTTTGGAGGAGGTTACAAATGAAGCCTGGTTTTTCTAGCTGTCATAGATGAGAAGGATATCTCGCCTGTTCTAGATACATAATGATGGTACAAAAAATTGAATCAAAAATAGATGAGGCAATAATAGTAGATAATGACGACAACATAGCATAAGAATAGGATGGTCCAGGTGATATATGATATCTCACCTCAGATTTAAAGTCATGGTGGCTGATGTAATCTATAATAATCTCTAGAGCCATATACTACATAGGCTACTGCAGGAATCCCTGAAACAAGTATTTTATGTGCAGGAGAAGACATTTGTCACGTGATATAATAACGTGAATTATATTACTAATGCGGCTTACTAATCTAAAAAGTCCGTATCACCCACCTAACGTAAAAGAAAAACAGAGCAGTCGCAGTTTTTCGATCAGTATGTACTGTATACTGCTATAACCGACGATAGGTTTTCCTTTTGTCGCCCGGGCCTCTTACTATTGCTAAAGAAGATTTGTTGGGGTCCGATTTTTAAAGCGGACTATATGGGTCCAACTCTGCACATGGTTAGTGCTGCAAGTAACGAAATATAACATTGTAAGTTAGTAGATCGGTAACTTAAGAAAGCTTGTGGCCTTGTGGGACGGCGACAAAATAAAACTACTGGCAGCAGTGGCGGAGGCTATCCGAGCATCATTTTATATATTGGCTCCTTACCCCTTTCGTTCTATGTGTTCTGGAAAACACACTAGTTATTACCAGTCCTGCAGATGGCCCAGGCATTTTGTCATGAATGCTGACAAGAACCAAAACAGGAAAAAATTAGCGGTATGTATGATAGCATGTACTGAATGAATATTATGATGAGTACGTAGACAAATGAAGGTTACTTTTTATCAGTGCTATATGATACTATCGTTCGATCGAATCGTAACGAAAAACGGTTATCACGGTAATGATATACACACATAAGTACTTTTACTCTAATTTAGAAAAATGGACTGTTTAAGTAGAAAAGTGGTCCATTCTATCGACACTAATTTCACTCCATTGTCCCAATGGAGAAAAAGATCGTTAAGTAATCGCCTTCTCAGGTGTCGTATGATAGGCAATCTTATGATTCCATCATAATCAATGAGCGCTAACACCATTTTTACTCAGAAATTCAGCGTAGCAACTTGCCGTCCATCGCTGTTACCCCGCCGGGACAACGGTAGAATTCCCGCCTTCCCATGAACCCAGAAAGCGGCCACGGCGGAAGAACTTGAAACAGAGGCCTAATGACGAGAAGGAAGAGTATCACCGGAAATCTGTATTCCCCAACGAAGAGTGCCAGTATAAAGCCATATATATTCTATGGCTGTCGATGAAAGAACTCCTCCACCACCAGCTGCAAGTTGTAAGACGGCTGCGTTCAGGACTGAAACCGATACTCTCATATATGGTACATCATCGACAGCCCGATCTGGACGATGAAGGTTAAGCTCTCTTCAAAGACATATCTAGCCCATACCGCAATATACGAGACCTCAAGATTTTGTATGAAAGGCTTTGGAAGACTAATAAAAGTTGCCCTCCAAACCCTCGCCAATAGTAATGACGAGAATCATTAAAGGGACTTAAGTCGTTAAACCTACCCCACTAGATAGATGATAGGGATTTGGAGGTCGGACTTCTATGTATGATTCATCCATTTCCCATATTGTTTCCATTCTCCCTCATATATATGTCTATTTAAAAGGAAGTTCGTCAAAAAGGCTACGCGGGAAAATACTCAATATGTCACATTCTAAGTATATTGGCTAGCGCTAACATATGTAGCCCTCGTCGAGAGGATGGACATCTATTAATCTCCAATATGTCCCGAATAACGATGTACCGAGAAACGACGATATTGCTTTGAAACTTTCCCTGTATACTAGCTGTATTAATAATACATATACCGTGTATCATAGAATACATATAAAATGAACTGACTAATCAAAACTTCGCCAATCCTCTCACAGCTTGACTCCACAGGATACCTACCACTAATTATAATATAAACTAGCAACATCTATGATATTTAATAAGAGAAAGAATGGGTTACTGCTCCTACATAGTCATCTAGCTAGTAACAGTTAGTAACTATGAGAATGTCAAGCTTGTAAAACGGCGAAAGTAAGGAGAGAGCCTTCGCGAAGCTAAGCCTGAGTAAGATAGTATGGATAGTATGTACCTAAACTCCTTCATTGAGTTCCGTCGACTCCGGACGCTTCTTCGTACGTCGGCTATTTCTACCCTGTTATTAACGAAGTAGGTGGGTGTCTCGGCGATGATTTCATCAGTAAACAAGAATTCCGGCTTTTCAAACCCGGTCACAAACCCCCCCACTTTTCCTCCCTGCCGAGTCCTTTATCCTTCACCCACCAAGCCTTTTAGTTCCCGCTCGCCGCCTCAGGCTGCACCCCATCAAATTTTCTGCCATCCACCGTCTTTGCTTCTTGCTCGCTTTTCCCCCCTCCCCATCGTTTTCTGAGGGATGCAACCCATCTATGTTACTGTTCATGTCCTTTACTCTTCCTGGTAGCCCTTCTGTGGTCCGTGATGCCGTCCTGAAGGTTCTGCACCGCCTCCGTCACGGGGACGACCGCCTCTCGGCCCGGAACTTCATTTCATGAACTTGCCGTTGTGCGTTTTGTTATGGATCGTATAGCCATGCGCAGACCAGTTGCTCCTGTGGTAGGATTGATATACACTGCGAAAGCTTGGAGGTCCTCGCTGATTTTAACAAGATCCATCCACTAAAGAGCAGAATCTTTAGATACAATAGCTTGCCAGGTGGTCCTATTGAATCCTAAACTTGGCAAAGATTGTTGTATGTGTAATCTGCCTGCCTTTATAGCGTCTCCTCCACGTACAAAGATCATGCGTCGAAACCCCGACTTTTTTGTTTTTATCCTTAATATTGGGTATTGCTCAATTTTAGACTAGTTAACACTAATTACTACCTAGGTAATTATGCAAAAACGGTTGTCGGCCGAGAAGCTTGAATCTGCCACTGATACTAGCTTCATTTTCCTCATATCTTCCACATAGGTAATCAATGTGAATTTGAGGTCGGCCTTGGAATATGAATGATTAAGCCTCTGAGCGGAAAAACTTGTTTAATGCTCAAAAATATGGTACTTTCAGCCTTTCTCTTGGAAAGTGGGGTCGAAAACGCTGTAGTTATATTGATTATATAATTAGAAATTTGTGTCAACTACAAGAAAAATAGACTCTATTACAGAATCTTATCTACACTTCCCACGCTGTTTACTGATTTATCAGTGGCTTTCTTGTAGATTACTAGCATGGGATAAAAGTTGCCCGCACACATAACCAATGTATTGTATCTAAGGTTGAATGTTGAAACGCCTCTGCACTTTTCCGAAAGGAGATCCCTTTGCAGACGATCTGGGGGAAGATATAAAAAGCTTTTCCATAACACTTATTTCCATCTCTCAAGTCCGTGTGTCCAAGAAGCAAATCTAACAACTCTATAACGACGCCTATCATGTCCTGGATACACTCTAGGTGTCTATAAACCAATAACCCATCGGGCCCAGTCTATTGCTGTCCTTGCATTTTGTTCGTATACTCCCAGGTTGCTTATCCGAGAACCCGGATAACAGAATATATAAATGTCACAAGCAAGAAAAACCTGGCAGAATATCTAGAAGATATTCACCCGGTCATTGAGCCAGTCCATCGCGGGCAGGATATCGCACGCCCCACGGTTTAAAAATGATGTTGACGAGTGACAGGTGTGATAATAGTTTACAACCACGGCAAGACATCAAACCCCATGGCGTCGAATGCTTGGGTGTAGCATTTGCCGTCTCTTTAGGTTGGGATATCGGTTTCTCAAAGACCGGCTCCACTCCTGGTAGGTAGTGATTGACTACCTTACGGTAGGGGCGATGAAGTTGATGACCGATGGTGGCGGCCTTTAAGTTAAGAGGGCCTCGAGCTATAGCGTTACAGATGGCTGTTCACCAGCCTACCTAAGCGTCTTACTCGATGTTCTTCATGTTGTATTAAGTTGGCCGCGCGCCCCACTCCGGCGGGTTAACGGTATGCGATCCTTAGCATTGAACTAACAGGGTGTGGAACTGGAGCAGAAGCAATTAAAGTATCATGATGCCTGGATTTGGGTGAGAAAGTTGGCTGCTTGAACGATGTTGCTCGGGGTCGCTGCTCAACTAAGCGTCAGCATCGCGCTCAGCTGGTGTGTTCATTTCCCATGGAGTCATGCCCGGCTCTGGGTAGAATGCATCAGTGGCCCGATCGGGTGAATAAACAAGTCTAGAATAAGTGAGAAAATGGCTCATCTGGGTTCTATCTTAACCAAGTTTCACATCATGAGAGGCATTGTTTTGTTGGCTCTACATATAGGCGGTGAATTGATGGCAGGGAGCATACTTGGGTGAATTTCAATTGAACCTGAAATTTCTTTCCAGATTAAGATTTTCTCCTAAGTGGGGATTCAAAGTCCAATTTCAACCATAGATTTGGATGCTCTGGCCTTAACTTCGATGAAGCTGGAAAAAAACACCAGGTGAACCGAACAGCATAACTCAGAATAGCCCCAAGACCCCAGGACGCTTTTAAACGTTTGGCAGCTATACTTTAGCCACCTTAAACCCAAATCTTTGGTGGAATTTTCACATATTTTTCCTCTGTAATAGCCGCCCCCGCGCGTAATAGTTAAAGAAGCCAGCCTATTCCAAATTGGTTGGATGTAAACAGTGCGTTTTTTTCCCCCTTTCTTCACGATGGATTTATGCATGGGGCCATGATCCCTGTCGATCTTGCATATGATCATTAAGGTTGAGGGATCATTGTCTCAGTGCGAAAAACATTGGTTAGAACGTCTAAGATGGATTCCCCAATCATTCTTTCGCGTTCCCCAACACCGATCAATGTTCTTGGGGCGCCGCCAGATATCGAGGAGATAAGATTGAAGCTGTCCTCTGTGGAAACTCCTATCACTCTTTGCGTGGAGCAATATATGCTATGCTGGCCACTCATTGACAATGTCTGGGTTAAAAATAAGACCCTAAGCAGAGGTGATTCACGGACTGAGTATTGGTTGTGTCGATTTTAAAGAAAAGAGAACTTGAAGTTAATACTCCACACAATCGAATTTTGTCGGCTCGACGCTAACATACTATTAGATCCGTAGTCCCAATTGAGCAGTGGGTCCGTAAATGCTCAACAAGAACGGCTATCGGGTGCCCGATACTAAGGTTTCGGGACACCACTGTGGAGATCTCATGCCATGGGGGATGTCAAGCTCATTGTCATACACTAGCCCACGCTAACAAGGGAAAGAATTCTGGGGTAAGGAAGGCTTCTGGTTCCGAAGTAACAAAAGGCTACCATGCTGCAGCTGTGCAGTTTAATCTTTCACGCCGGCCGACTTCTAGCAGCAACTGGGGGAACATCGTATGACCAAGGATTGTTTTAACGCTGGCATCCTTACATAGAAGAATAATTAGGACAGCAGGTTGCTCGGTATGGGAAAGCCAGCAAATTGAGGCTGAAGCGTGACTCCTTGTGAATGGCTATAAAGCCAGGAAAATATCCGCCACTCGAAAATGTGATAGTGAGTTGCAGGATCCCACTAAATCTATTGAATTTTAGCTTATATTTCGACCACTCACAGGTCAAACGTCCCATGGTTTGGTGTCTGGTCTGCCTGAATGCATTCGAGTACTTACGCAACGGGGTATCCTTACGGTGATGGACTTCACCCACAACACGAATCAGCTCAAATAGCTCCTTTACACCCTTATGGTACGTGATGAATATAGTAGTTGGATTCCAACTTGTCATATTCTCACGGCAGGAGAAGATAGTAATATTGTTGCTGCTGCACTCCGAGTTATCCGAGGGTGGTGTGGTAACCGGTGGCTGGTCGAGTGGATGCTCACAGATGACTCGGCAGGTAATAGAACTCTACACCTTCGAGTTTTAGCCGACGCTAATACACTTTGGATATTCTAGGAGAGCAATCTGCTGTTCATAAGGCATTTTGTGATGTAGCATTTCATCTTCCAAGCACTTACTGTGTCGAGTGCATTCTGAGCGCACTCTAATGCGGAGACTTGCTTGTAGGGAGAATGCAGAAGCGCTAGGACACCTAACAGCGCTAAAGTATCGCCGAACTGAGGCAGGCTGCAAAGAATCTATATCGAATGTATTAGAGACTGCCATCGCAAATTGCCGGAAGTATCTAGATGGTCCGCAATCTTGAATCCGGGAAGGAAGATGAACCAGGTAGTGTATGTTCACAGAGCAAACCGGGAGATGACTTAGATCCTGGAAGTGATACGGGGCCTCGTACTTCTTCAATTACTAAATCGTTTAGGTGAGAAACATTAGATTACTAAATTAAATGCTGCGTCGCCAATAAATAGATTTGGCTAAGCTGGCGGAAGTTACTCACGTGGTCATCCCCAAGGCGCTGATCCAGAAGAGGAATTCCATAATACTTTAACCATGCCTCCCATTCGGCTTCTTTGTAGCCCTTGGAATGGTGATCAATTCGGGGAGGGGCATGGCCGAGATATGTTTGGATCTCTCCTCGAGCGGATACCAAAATCCTCGCTGATTGCTTCAATTAACTCTTTGGAGAGACAGCCATTCTTAGCAAGCGAAGCTCCGAATTTCTCAGTGTCTAGCTTTGTCTGACTCCACAATTTGGGCAGGGTCTCAGCGATATTTTGTAATACATGGTGCATAATATCAATTAGGGAGCCTTGGGGAAAGTGAAGTGACCGAAGTCCAAGTAGAATCGACGCATAATTAATGCTAGATTTTTTGTTATAGGTAGAGGAATTCGCTCCCACCGTATCGATTACTCGCAGGTTGTCACCACGAAGCGGTGGATAGTTGTTGGAGCAACAGTTGATAAACACAGGTTTGGTCTTGGTTAACTTTGGAAGACGACCTTGCATGCGGCGCATAGAAGGGATTCCAATTTTCAAGTAATTTTTTAATAGTTCTTTTAGAGCACTGTACTTAGCACGAGAGATTTGTAAGAATAGGGAGGAGATGATGACGTGTGGTAATGTACGAGAATTGATTGGTATTATGTACATAGATAAGTTGATAGTCAAGTTGTCACTGAAGAAGAGAAAGGAAAAAAGGAAAAGAGAATTCCCATCCTGACTCCGTGTCCTTCATCTAGCGTGTGCATCACGTGTCTTAGCGTAGCTACGGTCCGTGCATGCGTACTGAGGACCGGTCATTGTGAGCTCGTAGAAAATGCATGAAAAACGGGGCGAGGGCCAACCAGGAGTTTACAGGACTTAACCTCTTAAAGGGTCATTACTATCGAAATTAAACAATCGCGTTTGCTTAACTGAAGACTGCATAGTCTTCAAGTACAAGCGTGGCGCCCACTCTATACTTGATAATTGTCTTTGACCTTCACCCTTTCAAGAAAGAGGCCACATTAAAGATCATCTTAGGGTTGACATGTTATTTTCTAAACCCTTCTTTCAATGATAGTGAATCATCTCAACGATCCTAACATTAACCCTAACAACCTAAGATGCCTTCAGCAAATACTATTGATGAATATAGCTACCTATTTGTGCGGAAATTTCTTTCTGTGTTAAGTATAATAGCATTCTAATAATGATAGTATGGCCTATGGCACATCTCCAAGTCGCACCTTGACGGATATGTATAGGGAATAAACCTAGTTTTCCCTCTGGGGAGACTATGGGAACGGCAAGTCTCGCATGTGGGCCGCCAGCGTCTTCACATAGTATTCGCGACAATAATAGCTGCACAGTTGGTACCAATTGCCATTATCCATTCTATCCTTTTCCAATTCTAGCTGTCTCCGGCAGCGGTTACACCTTGGAGAAGCCTGACGATTTGTAGCTATGGGATCCATCGACGGGTCTAGCTCATCAAGATTGCGAATTGTGTCGGTTCCAAGGTTAGTTGTAGGATTCGTTCCATCCTCCCGTCTCCCAGATCGTCGAAATTGCGCATAGTGTTTGCGACAATGGCTGCACCGTTTGAGCCAATTGTCAATCATCTTTCTATCCTTCCCCGATTCTCGCTGTCTCGGGCAGTAGGAACACTTTGGAGAAGCCTGGCGATTTATGGCTATGGGACGTATCGACGGATATACCCCATCGGGATTGTGAACTAGGGCAGGTCCAAGGTCAATAGGATTCGCTTCTTTCTCTCGTCTCTTAGACCGTTGTCTCGCGTAATATTCGCGACAATTTCTGCACAGTTTGTACTGGTTGCCGTTATACTTAATATCCCTACACAAATCCAACAGCCTTGGGCAACGGCTGCACCTCGGGGGTACCTGACAATTTTCATCCCGAACACTAATAGTACTTGTTGGACGATGTTTTTTGTGCTCCTTTCTCTCTTGCATTGTTGTGTAGAAGAACGACCGTGGCTGCATAGTTCATACCAACCGCCATCGTTTTGAGTTAGAGAAGGTTCGTAATAGGGGCCACTGGAAGCCATTGCGAGTTTTAAACGAAGGGTTTCGCCTGTGAAGAACACTCAAACTGGAGGAGGAGAAAGAGGAGGAAAACGGTCTATGCTGGAAGGCCTACTCACCTACCTACTTTAGGCAGTACATATATGAGAAGGTCAAACCTACAGAAGGGAAGGAGAGAAGGCAAGGAGGACAGAGGAGACGGGACTTCTTATATAGCCCAAGGGTCCGTAGAGGATCCCAGGTGCTGCAGGGGAACTCCGATCAGGATATCCCATCAAAAGGAGGAAGAGAAAGAGGAAGATACCAAATAAATGAGAACTATTACGTAGGGGGATTTCGTAGGGAAGATCCCAAAAAAAAAGAAAGTGAAGGAAAGTAGCGCAATTGATCAGTGTGTCCATTACTTACAGCGCCTACTTGTGAGGAAGCTCATATGGTGAGTTACCCATGACTCAGGACAAAATCCTTCGCTTGAGAATTCTCCGTATAACCACCTTCCTTCTCTTCCTAGATCACTATATATATTGGGAGTTTCCTTTTTTAGTATATATTAGACCGGAACCGACCCTTTATTCCTGAAATGTGATATTTGATGGCAATTTCCACTTTTTTATCTTTACATTGGGGAACCGCACATTTCTGGAACGAAGTCGGATTGTAGAGAGATTGCTTACACAAGCAATTATTATCATAGGTCTCCATTCGCTATTCCATTTTTGTTGACAGTATCATACCGGGCCTCTGCTCTTGGTTTGGATACATGTCTACTTCAACAGCTAATTTTAAGAACGTATACCCGGGCCAGCTATAGAAACCCTACCGGCGGCAGTATTATCATTACCCCCCAAAGCCGTAAGTTCGGCACGGAGACGCGTGAAATCCTCTTGAGGAGCCTGGTTCTTCTATTTCAGTTAATTATTAGTATAGGTATTGTGATCAGTAGTATACTGTTGATTGCTGTGAGCGTTTGTTCTCGCCTTCCGCTGTGTCCAGATCCGTGCGGACGTCCTCGTGGGCGTCTGAATCCTTGACCCGGTCCACGGAGTATGCTGGCATCATTGACTTCTTATATCTTAGTAAAGCGGTGGTGAAACTACAAGCTGTGTTTCGTGGAGTTGACGTCGAACGAGTGAGAGAGGGGCATCGCAGTAAAACTCAATGCATATTAATGATAAAAAAAAGGAAAGAATGGTGATATTCGTACAATCCTGGAATAATGGTTTTCCAACGCAAAGGCCCAAGCATAGTAATTATGTCACATCTAAGCTATATACAATCTCGTAACCACCTGAATGTCAGTAGCCCGAGTGTTAGTTTGCCTCTGCTCTCGCGGCTGATTGTCCTTCGATCCCTCTGGCCTGTCATGCTTCTCTGACTACTGGCCAGCTAGGGTGGCAGCCGGAGTAGGAGCTGGCTGAACAGCCTGCGTACCACTAAGGCCAATCTGAGAAGTTTGAAAGACCCGAGAGGAGCTTATACTCACCTGCTCTTTGACCAATAACTTGTGAGTGTGCGAGTACCGGGTCGGTTAGGCCCGATTACTGTTGCCGCAGCCGTCGCGTTCTCTGAGCCCATAGATATCGTAATCTGAGGCGAATTACGCGCCTGTAAGATGGTGAGCAAGCCGCTGAGCGAATCTTAAAGAGACAAGCTTATTGGGAAGGATACACCGCCAACTCGACCTGGTCTACGGGCCTGAGTACTTTCAGTGGGCTCGAAGGATCACGGCTGGTAGAGTGATCCTTTCGTCGCTGACCGCGTGTCTCAGAGGCATATATATAGCAATTCGTTCAGTAGGTGGCGTCGATGAAGACAACGTCTGGAAACCGCTGTGCAAGGTCGACCTGGCTGTGTGGGGCGATGAAGAGAAAGTTGACATGGCCTTTATCATCAGTAGTATACTCAAAAACCGCTCGGGACCCTGAAGCTCCGTAACGAGCGCCTCGATCGGGCTGAAATTTTAAAGCTTATCCTTCTTTGCTTTGGCAATTACGTTATAAACCCCGGCTTGTAACCAACGTATGAGGATTCTGATCAAGGAGGCTTGCGACGATATTTCAAGGTGCTACACCTGATCCATGAAGGGAAAGAATAGCAGAAATTGCTATATATGTAGGCCTGCGGCATGCAGAGTGTTTGGAGTCATTAATCGAAACCTCATAGTTATGATGGACCTGTACTTTCCAGGTACCCATTCGGTCCGAAGGATACGGATTTCGAAAGGGCATTCGGCCATGCGTGTGCCTGTCTGGTGAAGGACCCCTTCACCTCGCTTGACACCGCCTCTGGAGCGCCTCAGGTCGCGGCGTCGTACTGTGTAGGAAACTTACGCTTATCCTTAATCAGGTTTCCTCGGGAGAGTGCATAGCCTTGGAGGCATGCATGTTGGTGAACAACGCTCTTGGAGCGTTCGAGAGGGGTATTCTTCATTTCTGGGGGTTTGAGAGCCATAACTGTAGGTGTCAATATTAATGTGGTGATAGTATGGAAGCAAACTTCAAATTTGGAGTTCTGGCCCTGCGTTGGAAAACCGTTATTTCGGGATTGTACGAATACCACCAGTCAAAGCAAAAAAAAAAAAATACATAAAACTATTCTATCCTGCGACCTTGTAGAACCAACATACACATACACAGAGCAAAATACATGCAGGTTTAAAAATGATATTCTACACGAGGGTAGGTGTGGTCAAACGTGTCGGATGCGAACAGGGTCTCTCAATTAGTTGTCGCTACAACATGACAAATGACAACAAAACACCCGACGAGTTTGAATCTCGGAATCTCCGAGAATATGAACGAAATCATGAAAATATCAAAAGAACTCCCTATTACATGTTAGTTTGGCTTCGTACCCACCCTTTTATTGCCAGACCTGTTCCGTGATGAATAGTACCCGCTCCCATGTTCTTATGTAGATAGTTCGGATTAATTAGTCCTTCCACAGATACCTTTTTGTGATTTCTCTTTCTTGACTTCGTTTCTTTTCATCCCATGTCGGGACTACTAGATATGACTATTGAAGGGTGAGTAAATAATCAGTATCCGACTAGTGCTTCGCAGTGACTTTCTCGCCGGTCAGCTTTTCGACAGCGTCCTTCGCTCTATACGTTTAATAATCTTATGTTAATGATCATGACATCCGAAAAGAAAAAAAAATAAAATAAAAAATAACGTTGAAGGGGGAAAAATGAGCTTTAGAAATTGCGAGAATGGACGGAGAAGACTGACAGGTCACCCAATGCCACCATACAGACTGTCTGCCACATCCCCAGAGCAATCCGAGGGGTCACACCTCGGTACAGCCCCTTCAGGCCGTTTGTGTCGTAGATGTACTTGAAAGTCTTCGCGACAGTCAAGTTCTTCGGCCGGTTGGGATCTTCCGTCTTACTTTGCATTTCAACCCGGATAACCTCGATGGGTTGGTTCCAGGCCGACAGGCCGCCTCCCAGACCGGACGCCAGGATCTTCTCATAGGCACTCAGCTTTTGGCTATCTTCTTTGTTGGTCATTCTGCGGATACCTGTCTCCACTAGTCGCGACAGCCCGAAACGAGAACCCCAGTTGGTCGTTTGGCGGATAGCCACTGCGTTGACCCCCTTGTTGATCCCGCGGATGCCCTCCCGACGGTAGATATCCATAAACGTTGCATAAGTGCTTGGGGGCTTCACGCCGGCGGCAGCCATCTTATGCCTGGTAATCTCGACCGTCTTCATACACGTGCAGAATCCAACGGTCGCGTACGCCTGGGCAACACCGCCAGCCATGCCCCCCGCAATTCCGGCCAGGAAATCTGAGCCCCCAGACACCTTGGCATAGTATTCTGTTTCCGATGCGACAAATAGGAGGACGGCACCTTTAGTGGAAGCCTCGATCCAGGCCCAAGGGATGAGACCTTGATAATCTATGAATCTATGTTAGCTCCGTCGATCATGCTACCCGGTCGAATTGAGATATCTCACACCCAAGAACTCCGCCACGACTCCATGTTCGACTCATAGCACCCGCAAAGGAATCGGAGCGGTTGGCCGCCATGGTCGTCTTGACGACTTCCAGGGGCTGTGATCGTCAGCGATGGAGTGTCTTCATGACTCTTGGCGCGTGCCCTACCTGTCCCAGTGTGGTCACCCTAGATCCTGGGATTAGCTTCCAGTTCTGCTGACCAAACAGGGTTATCATCATGGCTTACTCAAACATGTTCAGTCCCGCGCCAACTAACAGCCAGTCACCGTCAGCATACCTATCCAGAGCCGCCCATCCCTACCAGGCGTTCGAACTGAAGGAGCCTGGGGAAGGTAGGTTGTAGATCACTCACGCAATAGATTACTAAACTTGACCGGTTTCTTTTCGACTGGGTGCGGGCCAGAGACTTGTGCAGTTGGAGCAGCCATCTCCGTCTGGTTTGCGAGGGCGGTCCTGACTAAGGCTTCGTTCTCTAGCGGGAATATTAGGAGGGGGGGGGGAAGGTAGAAGTTGAAAAGGGCCGAGATACTGTAGTATTATCACGATATATATAGAATATAATAGGTATATGATAATATGTAGATGTAAGTAATATAAGATATAAGCGAAAGCAAGGGTACTTGTAAGACAATTAAATTCAATTAACGAGGATAGTCCCAGGCGGTGGAAACCTTTTGAACAGGGGATCAGGGTCTAACACAGCGCAGGTCTAGTATATACTAGTACTAAGTTAAGAAATGGGGGATGATACTAGCGATTCATTAGATCATGAAGCCATTGACCAAGGCACTATGATATTTTCTTGAACTCTCGGATACACATATGCATATGTATGATAGACAGGATCATCTGATCGGAGATGATGCCTAGGAACACGTGAAGTGGGATCACGTTACTGTCTTCACCAACTAGTTAACTAGTTTCTCATACGTTATGTACATGTACATGTACTGTACAGTAAAGGTATCTTTCCTTCCTCCTTTTCCTGATGCTCCCGAGACACCTGAAACTTTGAGCGCTGGACCTCCCTTTAGGCCAGATCGGTGACCTAATCTTATCATAGCGCTCACTCCCTCTAATCTAGTAATCTAGTAGTATAGTGCTTGTTGAGACGACGCTGGGCCCCAACAGCCCAACCGGCTCCAGTCGTTCAACCCACTAGTGACCGGAAACCCTCCGAGATCCCAAAATTCTCCGAAAATACTACCATAGACTATGTATGATATATACATAAGATATTTTATTTATACGATCTCATAACGGTACAGGAAGCTCAAGTACGTATCGCGACTGCTCATCTCCAGGTACATTCTCTCCTTCAATGATAAGCGTAGGGATAAATGCTATTTTCACGGCTCTCTCAGGGGCTTGGAGCGGGGGTGAGTTCTACATAACACAAGAGAAGAACACAATGTAAAAAATAAATAAATCGAAATAGAAGTAAAAGACAGGAGATGACAGGAGTAGTAATTGTGATATTAATAATAACATCATAGTGCGAAGCAGAATAATCCGAGATCTAAATCCTCCTCCCTCTATCTATCAAATCAATGACATCAAGATAAGAAATGACAAGGCCCCTACTCTCCTCACAATTTTGTACGGGAGAGAGAACCTGGGGCACGTGAATGGCAGGAGTCCAGAAGTTCAATTCCGAGCCCTCGCTCTTTTTTCCGTTTGGCCCGTTTGATTCCTGATTTTCGGGTTTGAATTCATAGCTTGGCATTAACTAGCCGTGCATAGGCATCGGTGCTGAAGCTCTTCGGACGTTCGATTGGCGCACCTAGAGCCCGGTCGATGATCAATTGCGGTAGCACACCCAGCGCACGCGACACGCCAAAGAGGACTGTGTAGTAGCTGGCCTCGGTCAGGCCGTAATATTGGAGCAACACACCGGAATGCTAGTGCCCCGTTAGCCCGCACCCCAGCCCAAGTAGAGGGAGAGGAACAAAAATTACCGCGTCGACGTTCGGGAATGGGTTCTTGGTCTTGCCATGCTCTTTCAGCACTTCGGGGGCGATCTTATACACCTGGCTCACAAGCTTGAACATCGGATCATCGGGCAGGTGGCGAAGCGCGAACTCGCGTTGCGATACGTAGCGGGGATCGGTCTTGCGGAGGACTGCGTGGCCATAGCCTGGTACTACCTGACCCGTGTTCAGGGTGGACCAGAGATAATTCTTGATCGCCTCATCGCTGAGATCGTTCCCAATGGCCTTCTTCATCTTCTGCAGCCAGAGGAGCACTTCTTGGTTGGCCCTACAGAATCTATTAACGATCATCCAAGAAGAGCTGAGAGAACTGGGTCAAACGGACAATCCATGTAGAGGGCCAGCTAGACCGTTCAGGCCAGCCGAGAGAGATAGCATTGGGGAACTGAGAGCGCTACCGACTAGATGGGTCGTATGGGCACTCACATTCCCACCCTCGTGGTCTGAGTGGATGGTCAAGTAGAGGCGCATCAATTCGACAAAATCTTTGTTGTCGCCATAGCCTAGCTGGTTGGCGAAGTTAAAGGCGTAGTCCTTATCCTTTTGCACCGGAGCTACCTTGCCATCCTTGAAGATGTTGCGGTAGATCCTCGCAGCGATAGTGGGAAGCTTGGCGATCAGGTCCATCGAGTCCTCGAAGGTGTACTGCCAGTAGTCTTTCTTGTTGAGTCCTTTGGCATAGGCCTTGGAGAAGGACGACTCCCGCTCTAGCGCAGTCACTGCCAGGGAAAACTGCGCCATGGGGTGAAGATCAGTCGGGCAGCGGTCAATGAGCTCCTCTACGAATTTGGGGACATCGGATCGCGCAGCCCACTCGGCAGACAGGTCGCGAACCTGCTGCTCGCTGGGGATCTCACCCGTCAACAACAGCCAGAAGAGACCTATCGAGACTTAGCTGGACATATTCAATAGAGTCTCTGGGTTTGTAGGATCCGGGATACCTTCAGGAAGGGGCTCCTCCCCGCCAGGGGCTTTGGGGAGGAGCTGTTGGCACTCGGGGATCTGAGAGCGGTCAGAGAATCTGCACAGAATGAGTTGGTATTTCGGTTACACACCGTCTTCCCTCTGAACCGAATACCTTCCTCGGCATCTAGTACAGATCCCTATATATTCCATTAGCCGCTTTTTGATTTCATGGCCCCGGCAAACACTTTTGACTTGCCTCCCACACAATAGCTTTGATGCCACGAGCACCACCATATACCTGATCGAGAGTCACTTCGCCAATGACCTTGGAGCCGTACTCTCTGCCGGAGGTTATCGCTGTTAGATACTATCGTTTACAACGGTATCTCAATCGCTACTAGGAAGGGGAAAGGTCTTTCGTACTTTCGAAGCTTCTTGACCCTTTCAATCTGGCTTGGGAGCTTCTCCGCGAAGGTTTCCTTGAGAGACTAAGACAATGAAAGTCAGACGATAGGTGACAGATGGTGGGGGGAAAGGATAATATCCCGCACCTTAGTCTTGGTGGTGGAATAGAATTGCAGACCATTAAAGGCGGCAGACCTTGTAGCGGGTTTGACGGGCATCGCAGCTAAGGAAGAGGAACGAAGGATAGCAGTTCTCAATTTCAGAGAAGATGCCATGACGGATCAGGTGGAGAACGGAAGGGGACGGGAAATAAGGGAGGAGGGAGGAGAGATGGTTGAGTATTTTGATGGAGATATGAGAAAAGAGAATGGATGATGATTTCTCCATTTTGGGGGTTTTTTTTTTGGCAGAGAAACGGCCCGGCAATATTGGGCCGAACGGAGACTTTGAGTACATAGGCGGTATGTACGGTTATCAGTTGAACGTATTATCTATTTAGTACCTATAGTAGTCTGATACATACATATTACTAATGATACCTAGCCCGAAAATAATAACCTTGCCTAACACCTAATAATGATTCAACCTTCTAACCCGCACATAATTGATTCTGATACTATTGTTTTTTTTTTCAAAAGTGAATGGTAGTAAGCACCTTGAAGCGAATGGGATGAAAAATCGAAGTGCTCAGCCAGTCACATATGTGTAGATGGAGAGAGATAATACCTTGCCAATAATAAAGAGTCATGATGACTTCATATAGCATTTCTAGCTGCGTACGATGTTGATCACAGCCCGTTATTATCGCGATACAATCATCTTTCAGTATAGGGAAAGAATAACCCGGAATCGTGATATGACCTCCTCCGATAAGGTCGGTTGTGACGGCCTGAGGCAAGAACATAGCATTTTACTCTTATATGTGTAACATTGCTAAGGCGCTAAGGCGCTACACTAGTACTGTGTGAGCGTGTACCATCCATGATCCACTCCGGCACCGGAGAAAGTGTTTCTCCTCTTTCACCTGCCTGTATATTTAGTTCAGTCAGGGGTTCGTTCCTGATCTGTATCACACAATACATATCCATCACCTTCACAGGTTATGAGCACCTCTGTCTCTTGCTCCTCGAGGTATTCAGAGTACATGCTTCATGATTCATTCAAGATATTCTATCTGCTTTATCTTCATTACTCTTCTCAATTGATTTCGTACACACGTTGTTCCACCAGTGAAGCTCTGTCTAGCAGTCTAACTGTGGAACCCCTGAG